>OW026322.1:14883226-15133226 GCA_932273695.1 Apotomis betuletana
GCTTGTGTTAAAAGCATAGACCGTACTCTCCACTCCCTCAACTATCCGCTCACCACCGAAACAGTAAAAGAAAACTACTTCATAAACGAGATAGAGGTCACATACAAAATTAAAGAAGAATACTTGGACGACACTTTGGATGCAAACGAAATTAAATATGAATCCGATGAAGAGCCTCTAGCAAAAATAATGAAGAAAAAACCAAGAAAAGCACCAAAAAGGAAAAATAATAAAGAAGAAGCTAGTGGAACTGACCTCGATGCTTTGGAAGATTTAAGTGATATACAAGTTGTTAGTATGAGCAAGGAACAGCAGATTAAAGAGGTGTTGTCGAGGAAACATTCTGCAAATTATGTGAACTCGTTCTATAAGTGTGATAAGTGCTTTAAGGGATTTCTCACGAGTTTGACGTTTAAGAACCACATGGTGAAGCATGAGCCGGTAAGTTTACAAATCATTAGATTTAGTCGATTGTTTGACAAGGGGCTTAAGTAAGCCATTGTGTTATGGGATTTAGAGGAGCGAGCGAAACGAGCGAGGACAAATATGATCTAAGTGATACAATGAGTTTTAGTCACGTGTTAAACACTATTTTTCTCCCCTGCCCCTTGTCAAATAATCTACTATTAAGTTGTATTGTAGAAGTAGAAGGTTAAGTACCTACATAAGTTTTTTTTATTTTCTTTATTTGCTTTTTAAACTATCAATTTGTAAATAGTCAGACGAGTTAGATTTGATTACATTGGGTTTGGTGAGGTTAGGTTAGAAACTTTAATAGATTCAGATAACGTGTCATATCAAACGTAGTAACTAGATTTCATACGATTAATTATGAAAACAGATGGCGCCAGGCTGGTATGGCGCCGCGCGCCCATACAGCAAAAAACGATCCTGCATCACGCTATTAATTTTTTTCCTGAAATCATAACCCCTCTCCATAGAAATCAGATTTTCAATACGAGTCGAAAATTATCACATGCACGTTTATACAACGTTTTACTATGCATCGTGCGAGGAAATAATTAATATTTAGGTACAATGACTTTTTGTGTTGTATAGAAATCTAGAGTTATAATAGTATAGATTACGGACCATGGTATACGTGCACGTCAGGTGAGCGGCGCGCACGCGTGCGAGGTGTGCCTGGCGCGCTGGCGGACCGCGGCGGCGCTGCGCGCGCACCGAGTGACGTCACACGAGCGCCGGTACGAGTGCCGCAAGTGCCACCACGTCTCCAAGTCTAGGTGAGTCCACAACATAGACAGTCAAAAGTGTCTAAAAGTTGATTCGTCCATCAGACGTCCCCTTAAAACCTTGTTACGGTACAAGAAAACAGTTTCTCTTTTCAGTCACGCAGCGAAAGAGCACAGCAAATGGCACATGGGGTTCAAATACACGTGTGAGACGTGCGGCGCCACCTTCTCGTAAGTGATTCCCACCTTTTTTGAAGACCAGCGATGGCTGAGATATGCGTCATACTCGTGAACGGGTGCCGTTTGTGGGGTCCGGTCTGTTCATGCTAGCAAGGGCCAAATTAAATATGTAGCAACCGCATACTAGTGTTAAATTAAGCAAACGTGAGAAACTTCATCCTGTACTCGATTGAAGTTATTCAATATTGATTTTAACTTTTTGAACTCTTAGAGACTGTATACATCTCTAAGAAACAGCTTAGTATAGTATGACACTCTGAGACTTTATACATCTCTGAGGAAATTAAATAATTTTTGTGAGATGTGATGTCCAAAATATCTGCATGCTAGTATTTAAGTACAGATATGAATAAGCTGGCTATTGTCACATACCATACTATGACACATTTGTATAGTCTGTCCGATCATTCTCGTCGCGCCCTTCGTTGAGATTAGACGCATCCACTCGGTTCACCATAAAAACCAGTGTAGGAAGACCCCTGTCTTACGGTGTTTGTGCGCAGTGCCAGTGTCTCGTTTCATTGGACGCCTTAGGCGGCCCGACCAGTCACGTTGACCTCTCGCTTACGGCGCAGGACCGGGCGACCGGTGTCTCGCACGATTGGTTTAGTGCGTACAAGTGACATTACCTACTTCGGACTTTTAAAAATATCTTGCAATTTATTGAATTAAAATGGGTACAAAGTGTTATGCGTGTGATCTTGGCATTTTCGACATCTCGTTTATGGAATGTTCTCAAAATCAATGCAAAAACATATTTCATCTAAAGTGTCTGACGCTCACTAAAGAAGTGTTTGAAACGTTCGACGAAGACTACAAGAGTGCTTGGATTTGCCCGGAATGCTCACGTAAGGTTCCGAAGAAAGGCAACACCGATACACCTGTTCGTGGGAGCGTATTGAATCAAACGTTTACACCCGGAAACTTTGTAAACACCGAACGAGGGAGCCGTTGTAGGACCTACGGAAACGCAACGCCGCCGGACAGTGACATCATAATACTCAGCGAACTACGTGAATTTCGACTCGAAATGAAGTCACAGCTGGATGAGCAAACTAATAATTTCAAATCTCTTCAAAAAACAGTTATGAGTACAGTGTCGCAAATAAAAACACTCGGCGAAAGTATGCAGGCTATCCAAGGCAAAATCACCAAAATCGAGGAATTAGAAATACTTATTAAGTCGAGACAATTACCGATTTTCCAAGAGATGTCACCGGTAACAGCTGATCAACCCATACCATCATTTGCGAACGTAACAAAAAGGCAGAATCAATCGTCGGTGGTTAGTAAACAGCGTGTGGCCACGAAACCAGCGAGCGTCTCGCCAACGGCTAACGATACGGAAATTAGTATGGCGGCCGAAACTACATCAGGCGAGGTGGATGTAAATAACCGAAATGCAAAAAAGGAAGAGTGGGTTACGGTTTCTAGGAATAAAAGACGTACTTTTACAAAGCCTGAAATCAAGAAAGGGGAAAATTCAAACGTTCTTGACATTCAGGGAGCGGAAAAGAAAAAGTACCTGCATGTATGGAGGCTTCATAAAGATACCACAGTGGAGACGATGGAAGCATACGTAAAGAGTGTGTGTGGGGGAGAAAGGGAAAAATTCAAGATTGAAAAAATAAAGCATAAAACGGAAAGGGATTACTCATCCTTCGTTATTGGAGTTCCGGCGTGTAGCTACGATAAGTTATGCGACTCGGCCATCTGGCCAGTGAACGTGGAGTACAGCGAGTGGGTGTGGTTTCGGAGAACAACAAATAGAACAAACCACCCAAAATAGCTCCATCGATATAAAAAATTCGACAAGGAAAACTCAGTTTGGAATTTTATACCAGAATGTAAGGGGGCTCAGAACGAAAACTAAAAACTTTTTGTTTCTTTTGCAAGCTTCTGCATTTGAGCTATTTGCTATAACGGAATCCGGCCTCAACGATTCTATCCATGACTCTGAGATTGCACCGCCTGGTTTTCAAGTTCTGAGATGTGATCGCGCGGATGGCCGCAAACACGGCGGCGCACTTTTAGTGGCCACACCTCGGTTTGAGCTGCGGCGTGTGAGTCATAGCGTCAACCTAGACGAGCGTGCATTTGAACTTGTGTGTGCAACGGTGAATTTAAATAACAAATTCTTATTCGCTCTTTGTGTAGTTTATATCCCGCCCCGAACAGATGAAAATGAATACACGATTATGTTTAATTTATTACAAGCACTTGTTATTAAGTATAAAGGCAATATAATTGTATTGGGTGATTTTAATCTGTTTTCTTGTAATAGTAGCATATGTAACAACTATGATTATTTAATGGCCTACTGTAATTTCGTTCAGGAGAATAAAATTCCCAACTGCGGTGGGAGACAACTCGACCTAGTGTTGAGCGGGGAGCTCGTTCACGGTAAGCTATCCGTGTATGCAGCCTGTGATGACGATAGCGTACAGCCTATTGACATATACCATCCTCCATTAGCGGTGAGCGTGTCGGCGACGGTATCTACACCGACCTCCGCCGCAGCTGGTAATGACAGTAGCCAATCGCCGCGCGATATCCCACAATCGTTTGAGATGCGTGAATGGAATTTTTACAAAGCCGATTATCACACGCTTTATCTAAAATTAAGTAGTATTGACTGGACTGATATTTATAGTATTATCGAGGCTAATCTAGTTTTATTGTTTTTCTATAGCAAAATCACTCAGATAATAGATGAATGCGTTCCCATTAAAGAGCGAAAGCCTGCTGTAAGCTCTCAGTATTCATACCCGGAGTGGTACACGGCTCAAATAATTCGCGACATTAAAATAAAATATGCTCTTCATAAGAAATATAAGGCAACAAAATCTAATGAGGATTACGAAGCGTTCTCTAGGTGTCGGGCACAATTGAAAATTGATATCGCAACTGCTCATGACCATTATCAGGACCGAGTCCAAAAACAATTGGCGTTGGATCCAAAGTCTTTTTGGCAATTTGTAAAATCTAAAAGATCCAGTGGCTCTGCTCAGAAGCTGGTAAAGGACGGGCGTATTTTAGGGGAACAGGAATGTGCCGACGAGTTCGCAAAGTTTTTTTATTCCGTCTTTAGTCAGGTGCCGGCTGAATTAGACTGGGTTAAAGCGGATGCTACGGCGGGGGCGAGCAGTGCAAGAGTTCACATTGAACGTCTGGACGTAAGCGAGATACAGCAGGCCCTGGCTCGGCTTCCGGCAAAGCGTTCTGCTGGTCCAGATGGAATACCACCTTTCCTCTTGAAGGACTGCCGTTCGACACTAGCCGAACCTCTGTGCCACATATTCAACGTCTGCCTGACGTCTAAGGTGTATCCTGAGACGTGGAAGGTAACCAGGGTGGTACCTGTGCCGAAGGGTGGCGGTGGGCCAGTGCCCAGTGATTACAGGCCAGTAGCTGTATTGAATGCACCTGCTAAGGTCTTCGAGTCGGCTTTACATAAGACCCTGCAGTCTCAGGTGAGTGCTCAACTTTCCGATGCGCAATATGGGTTCCGAGCAGAGCGTAGCACTACTGGAAACCTCCTGCATCTAACGACCTTAATTGTCCCAGCCTTGGATGCTGGTAGACAAGTAGACGTTGCATACTTTGACTTCCGAAAGGCATTCGATACGGTGGACAACGACATATTATTGATGAAGTTTGCGAGGGCTGGTTGCACGCCACACACTTTAGAATTCTTCGCTAGCTATTTGCGCGATAGGCAGCAGTATGTGGATTGTGCGGGCAGCAAATCTCAACCATACTACGTCAGGTCCGGAGTGAGTCAAGGCAGTAATTTAGGGCCGTTGGGATTCATCCTCATGATCAACGATCTCCCTGACGTGGTGAAGGATTCTACGTGCCTTTTATTTGCTGACGATTTGAAACTAGTCCGAGTAATCGATGATGTCTCGGATTGCCATAAGTTGCAGGAGGATATCGACAGGGCTGTGTGCTGGAGTGTGTGTAACAAGCTGTACTTCAATGAGTCTAAATGCAGTATAGTTTCAATCAGCCGTGCACGCAGCCCAGTGCATCATCGATACGATGTCGGTGGAAAGCCAATGCAGCGAGTGTCGGAGGTACGTGATCTTGGTGTGGGCATAAAGGCCGATTGGTCATTTCGTGAGCATATCGGTAGGATCTGCAAAAAGGCATTCAGAAATCTTGGTTTTGTAATGCGTCTAGCAAAGGACTTTACAAATATCTCGGCGATACGAACCGTGTACGAAGCTCTAGTTAAAAGTCACCTCGAAAGTAACGCAGTAATCTGGAGTCCACATGAAGCTAAATACAAGCTAATGTTGGAACGTATCCAAAATAAGTATGTTAGGCTCCTTTACTTAAAACAATATGGTGTATATCCTGGATACCCATTGTTGTATCCCACGCTATTTGTACTAGGAATGGTGGGGTATAACAGACTAGAGGTGAGGCGAGAACTGGCCCTCGCTTCATATATATGGAAGGTATTGAGAGGGAAGCTATGCAACCCCGGGGTCCTGTGCGCCTTGTCGCTGTGCGTCCCGGAGCGGTACGTGTGGCGCCGGCGCCGGCCGCCGCTGCTGGCCGAGCCCGTCGCTCGCACGAAGCTGCTGCGGGAGGCACCGCTAACGAGGGCTATTCGCACTATCAACAAAGTCGCGATACAGTTGGATGTATTTACATGCTCCCTGAACGAATTTACAAAGGCAACTATGTTATTACTAAGCGATTTGCACTAAATGTCATTTTGTTATTTTATTTCTTATTAATTAAATTGACATCGATTTGATCTGGATTATTAACTTATTTGACATTGTTTTTTTTATGCTAGTTTTAATTTTGTATTATTAAGTTTTTATTTTTTGTTTTTCGTTGTATAAGATCATATTGACATTGTATATTTTTAACCTCGACATTTATTATTTTAATTTTGTAACAATCTTTATTTGCATCTCTTTTTTTATTTAATGACTTTAATTTTATTTTCTTTTCGTGTTATTTTTAATTGGAAATTTGTGTTTAATGCCTATTTAGCTTATCTATCGCATTGGGGCTGCCTGTAATGATAGATTTAAGTTATTGATTATAGAAATAAATAAATAAAAATAAAAAAATCTCTAAGATCAAATGAAGTCAATTTGACATACAAACGACCGAATACGTGTTTTAAGGTAATTTTTCACTTGTGCCAGTTTCACATAATAATTAGTTTCACATAATTAGAATTCCGGATAAACTATACCTACCTACTTATTCTAAGCAAATGGGTTACTGTCAGTTCAAAAAACAAAATTCGTCCCTTCGGTGGTCAAAAGTTAAGAGCTTGTATAAATCTAGATATTCTAGGTTATGTTGCAATTACATCGGATTATAGAAGAGGGAACGTTCTTTATTCTCACAGGCATTTAATCAGAAAATTGCTTATTGACGAAACTTGTGGTGGATACATCTATTTGTGTATATTTTTTATTAAAGCAGTAACGTCTGCTAACGTAAACTAAATGTTTACAAATGAAGCGAAAATTGAAAAATTTAATGATTCGGACAGGATTCGAACCTGCGTTTCCAACGGCTTTCCGGGCCAACACTGGCGTCCTCCCAATTGGACCACCGAACCAGATGTCAGAGTCATTGAATTTTTCAACCAGTTGCTTCGACATGCCTTAGGGTGGCATCGTAGCGCCATCTACCGTAAAGATTTAGACTTTATCGTCGGCACCATCGTCTCAAATTTGTTGAGAATCGATAGTAACGATGTGCTACACCCAAATTACTTATTTTTTATTAAAGCAGTAACGTCTGCTAACGTAAACTAAATGTTTACAAATGAAGCGAAAATTGAAAAATTTAATGATTCGGACAGGATTCGAACCTGCGTTTCCAACGGCTTTCCGGGCCAACACCGGCGTCCTCCCAATTGGACCACCGAACCAGATGTCAGAGTCATTGAATTTTTCAACCAGTTGCTTCGACATGCCTTAGGGTGGCATCGTAGCGCCATCTACCGTAAAGATTTAGACTTTATCGTCGGCACCATCGTCTCAAATTTGTTGAGAATTGGAAACGCAGGTTCGAATCCTGTCCGAATCATTAAATTTTTCAATTTTCGCTTCATTTGTAAATATCTATTTGTGATTGGACGAAACCTGTGCTGTGGATGCTGTGATATGTATTATGCTAAGTTTTTGTCTTTTAAGAGTCCGCAGCAAGCTCGATTCTTCATACAAACGTAGTTACGTCCTTATTTTAATATAACATGTCACATTATCATGAAATTCTCTAAATATAATGAGATAAGATATATCTAGGGCTAAAACTAGTTTATGACTCTTGAAATGTTAATAGAAAGAAAATAGAGCGAGTACAAGTTTTGCATTTTTAGACCCCAGAAAGTTGTTCAGTTTGGCGGCATACTACGACCAAAATATAGTTTAAATTGAAGTCAAAACCTATTTCCGGTGTCGATTAAACTATGCAGTTTGATAAGAAAAAAGATTTATCAAAATTGATCTCGTAGTTTTAAAATGAGAGCGTAACTACGAAAACCTTAAAATAAATTACAAAAAATTGTTGCGAAACTGCAGCGAATTACTCTAGCGCGGGGAACGGTCCGGGGGGGCGGCGGTAAGCACCGCCCTTATCATAGCTACTCCTAGCCAGCCTCGCGCAACTCTCAAGGTAAAAAACGAACGACAACGGCTATATGAAACGGGGGTGAATTTTTACCTATCTAAGTTTGAAAGAACGTTGAAACCTACAAAGCATTAGATAATTGGCGACAATCGAATTTAGGCGGGTTGTACTTCAGCCGCCATTTTTGTCCGCCATGCCATATTAGTTGACGTTTCTCTTTTGTTGTGTTGTCTGGTTTTGTCAAGGTTCTGCGATCTTTTCAAATAATTCAAATTTCACAAATAATCTAATAATTTGCATTCTTTGGGTGTAGTGGTCGTCTAGAAGGTACACAAGACAATCACAATTGCAAAAATGAGTGGATTGAAAAGGAAAAAGTGCGAAATATGCAGAATGAAAACGTGTCGAATGGACGGTCAAAAAAGACTATTCATGGCAAGATTTCCACCGGACGAAGATCGGTAAGTAAAAAATATAATTAATTACTGCGTGTTATAACCATGTTAATCGTAAGTTTCATTGAAAACTTGGTATTTCGGGTAAAATAATACATACCCTTATACGTATGTAAACAATAGTGCTGTATGTAAGTTTTATCGATAATTTTCATTTGAAGTGAAAAATACCTGGGTAAATACGGAATATCTTTCTTCAAGCAAAAGCCACTACTTTTTATGCCAGTTTGAGTTAGATTATGGTCACAGAAATATTTTACGAAAAATCTTCAATGGACTATGAATGGTACGGTTTCATCTGGACAAACAGATTCATTTTACTCTGTAATTTTCTGTTTACCCTGTATTATTTGTGTTGCAGAACTTCCAACCTGGAGCACAGACTGGAGTGATGAAACGGCTTTTTTCGTCTATGTTTATCAGCAAGCCAAGCAAAGTTTGAACGAAATAAAATTATTTGCACACTTTTGTTTTTTTTTTATGAAGTCAGTAACCTAAAGTAAACCAAATGTTTACATTGAAGCGAAATATTTAATGATTTAAATTACCGGAAAGCCGTTGGAGACGCGGGTGCGAATGCGAACCCCGCCTGAACCATTTTTTTTAAATACCGATATCGATATCGATATCGATAATTCGATAATTTGTGTAACATGTGACATCCCTATTTTGTTCTTGATGTTGGCATTATGTCATGAGTTGACACTGACACTGATATTGTTTGCGGCTTCATATTGGCAGTATGTTTCGTATGGCACTCCCGTCTCTTAAAACGTAGTGATTACATACTCTTTGCTCCTAGCGCGCTCTCGCTTTACTGCTAGCGCCCTGTCTTCCTCTAGGTGAAACAACAACATTTTAAAGCGTAAGCGCGCGATCTCAACGCGGAGTTGAGCGGACCTTGCTGCGGACTCTTAATAAATATTTTTTTATATCAGAAAATTAGGCACTGGAATCCTTAATTTCGACGCGCACCTAAATCTGACAATGACCCAAATAAGTACCTATTCCTCTTCCATACATAGTTGTAAGACAGGTTGTCTTTATCTGTGGTATTGATAAGGTTAGGTTGGCAATACTGTCACTGAGCTCTCTCTTGGCTTGCTACTAACTAACATGGTGGTTTTGGTTTTCAATACAAGTTATTATAATATAAAATATGTGACTTTCATTATGATATGGACACCCGGCCCACACAACCATCATGACATTACATGTTTATTTTTGCAAGGGGTTATTCTAGTGTGTGTGATCGGCAGCAAGTCCAGCAGCCACCTGACGCACGTGCGCGTGCGCCACCCCTCCGGCGCGCGCTGCGAGCTGTGCGGCGCCGGCTTCATCGGAGACCACGGCCTGGCGCTCCACAGGAAGCGGGCACACAGAGACACGGTAACCAGCAGCCGCCTTACAATAGATTAGATATGATATACGAGGGCGAATTGAAAAGTTTTGAGCCTGAGGTTGATAATGAAATTAAAAGAAAAAAATAATACTGGCACGTAAGACTTGCATATTTTTTTATCATAATGCACTATCTTTTGTTTTTCTTCAGTCACAATTGCAAATTTTGTGATCGAATTACTATAAGAGGATCGCGATTTTCTTTAGAATGGATAAAATTGAGCACCGTTCTGTAATAAAATACTTACAAAAAAAGGGCTTAACGCCAAAGCAAATCTTTGAAGACATGTGCCAGACTTTAGGGGAATCCGCTCCATCATATGCCACTGTAAAACGATGGGTAGCAGATTTCAAACGCGGCAGAGAAGCAGTTGAATATGAACCTAGGTGTGGCAGACCAATAACGGCTTCTACAGATGAAAATATCAATAAAATACTAGATATGATTATGAATGACAGGCGGTTGAAAGTTGCAGAGATAGCGGAGACAATTGGTATTTCCTATGAGCGAGCGCAAAACATAATCACTAAGGATCTAGGTTTTTCTAAGGTTTCTGCAAGATGGGTACCTAGACTGCTTTCAGCTGAAAATAAACGCACCCGCCATACAGTATCACAGGATTGTTTGGATCTGTTTCAATGCGACCCACAAGATTATCTTGGTCGTTTTATAACTATGGACGAGACTTGGGTCCACCACAATACACCGGAGTCAAAAGTGCAATCCAAACAATGGAAAAGGTCAGGGTCTCCACCTCCTAAAAAAGCTAAGGCCATTTTATCAGCGAAGAAGGTAATGGCTTCAGTTTTTTGGGATTGCAAAGGGGTCATCATGGTTGATTATCTTGAAAAGGGTAAAACCATAAATGCTGATTACTATTGCATCCTCTTACAACGTCTGCATGAAGAAATTAAAATAAAAAGACCTGGTATGATTTCTAAAAAAGTTCCACCAAGACAATGCCCCTGTCCATACTGCAGCGAAATCTATCGCACAAATACATAACTGTGGGTTTGAATTGTTGCCGCATCCACCCTATTCGCCGGACTTGGCCCCTTCTGATTATCATCTTTTCCCGAACCTAAAAAAACACTTGGCAGGACGGAAATTTTCGACAGATATTGAGGTGCAAGAAGCTGCGACTGAATATTTCAATCACCTTGAAGATTCATTTCTTTTACAAGGAATAATGAAGTTGGAAGCAAGGTGGCAAAAGTGTATAGATCGTTTTGGAGACTATGTAGAGAAATAAAATTGATATAAAAACCCAAGTCTTTATTTTAAAGGTTAGGCTCAAAACTTTTCAATTCACCTATATTCAGTCAAATGTGCTTCATCCAAATATAGGCAATAGTTATTTGTGCAACAAGAGAGCAAAGTTGTTTTTTGTTATGAGTGCTGATTTTGAGTCACGAGCAAGCGAAGGATTCTACGTTTGATTCACGAGCGTAGCGAGTGATTCTATGTTAGAATCCTGAGTGTAGCGAGGGACTCAACAGCACGAGATGCAAAAAACTTTGCTCTCGTGTAGCACACACAACTTTTCACCTCATCAGCGAGAACATATTCGACATTTTGTGCTTTTTCTTCCAACGTATGTTTATAGTCTTCGTTGCTAATATTATTAATCAGAAATAGATAAGTGCTGCTTAAAAAGGAATAACAATATAATTTCATTGAAATTATAATCAACCAACCAACACGGTTATTGTCATTATTTTATCAAATTGGAAGATTTAGCAGATACATGACGTGTTTATTTATAAATACATATTATATAACGAGATTTTGTTTATAAATTGATTAATATTTTTACTCCTAAAACACCAAACAAAATAAATGCAAAAGAAAATAACAAATTACAATATGAACTCGATATTTTTTAAGGTACGTTTCGAATATGCATCTATGATAAATGGTGAAATTATAAATTATTATTATATTTACAATAAGTTGAAAAATCTTATTTTATTCGAGCAATGATCTATTGTTTTATATAAAAGGCACAATAGTTTTAATATTCGGTCGTTAAATAAAAATATAATAAATAAAAAAAAAATACGTTGCAATTAAAACTTTTTCGGGTGTTTTTAATGAATTTTTTGGTATAACGCGTATCCGAACTGTTCTCAATCGAGGTCGGATTCGAAAATCGAATTTCAAATTGATAAGTTTCTATCCCTCTCTTTTATTTACATATGAAAGAAACAGAGTGCATCGAGATTCAAATGATTAGGATTTTATAATTAACCTTTGGCTGAATAATGGCAATTCGTGGTCAGCTATTGAAAAAATTAAAAAGCTACTTTCTACTCACGCTCGAAACAAAATCGCATTTTGTTCACTGTTATCTGACAGCAAAATCGCCATGTTTGAGCTGGTGAGGTGAAAAATAGTTTTCTGATTCGAGCCAGTCGCTGCTTAAATAATGTGACAAGAGACCAAGATATTGACATTTTTAATTGTTCCATTCCTTCCGTGAGGCGTAAATTGGCATCATTTTTCTTTGATTAAAAAAAATAACAATAATAATAACATTGTAGGTAGTAGGTATGCCCGAGCGTAAAGTATGTTTATTAATTGTTAGCTTTTGTGCATGTACTCTGCAGATTATAAATAACACACTGTAATTAATTACGAGTAGGTACCTACTTATTGTGCAACTTCGTTCCAACTTCATAATTCAGTTTCTGTAATCTTTTTTTGTATTAATTTGCTGTTATTATTGCATGTGTCTTTGTAAAACTGTGCGTGTTATTTAACTTAATGTTAAATATTATTTCGTTGCTATATGTGAGATCCTATAATTGGCCCTGTATTACTAGTTATGTCACTATTAGCGTAAGTTAAGCTGTTGGTTCTCCATGTATAAATAAATAAATAAATATTAGTTGTATTTTCGGAATCGTCCGGGTTCGATTCCCGAGCTGAGTACAGGTATTTTTTTAATGTATGAATGCAGTTTTACTTGTTACTAAATCGTTGGCATGGTTCCTAAGAACAGATCTTCGTATGTCTTATAGTTTCAGACTTTCCCATACAGACCGATCTAAATGGGCCACCTGTATCTGTATAAGTAAGTACCCATAACACAAGCATTCTTAAGCTTGATTTGGGACCAGATCGATTTTCGTTAGGTTGTCGGATATTTATTTATCACGCTAATATAATATTATAAATGCGACGTTTGTGAGTGTCTATGTGTATCTCTGATACTTCTTCAAGTATCTTTTGCTCAAACGGCTGAACCAATATTCATAGATACATTTTGGTATGAAGGTAGCTGACACCCTGGATTAACACAGGCTACTTTTTATCTTGAAAAAATGTAGTGCTCCCGTGAGATGTGCGGGTAACACCGCGTGGCGCAACTAGTTTATTGGAGCGGAGCGAGCGAAGCGAGCGAAGCTCCCATGGATCGACTCGAATGGACTTTGTAACAATGCGCAGATCTCAGCGAGTTTTCAACCGATTTTAGAAATTTTTGTTTTAAAATGCACAAATTAAATTTCGCTAGGTCGTGACGAAGAGAAAATTTCGAAAAAAAAAAAAAAAAACTCCGCTCCAATCTATGGTGCAAGCTTAGCCGGTGGCTGACTGCATCGACCTAGTTTATACCGTCAGGTGAGGGATGCGGTTTTGTCACCGCCGTAGTATAACATTATTACGCCGCGTTTCAAACTGTTACTTTCCGTTCAGGACGCAAAGGATACTCGCTGCGTGGCGTGCGGCGCGCGGTTCGCGAGCGCACACGCGCTGCGGCGGCACTGCGCCGGCCGCTGCGGCCAGCTCAGGTGAGTAGTCTCATTGGAATTCACGACATTTCATTATTTCGATCAGCCAGTCTAGCACAACTATCGACGTAGCATAACCCATCACTCTCTCACAGTACTGTATCGAAAGAGATAAGTAGTCGCGTGTCACAGTTGTGCTGGAGGTGCAGGCCTTTTTGTGCATTTCTCAAAAAGTTTGTACGAGACGTCAATGAACGTTCAATATATATTTTCCTATTTTGTTATCGTGCACCTGCAATTTCTTGCTGTACTTATTTGTGCAATAAAAAATCTAAAAAGTCTTTTGATATTTTGTAACGATTCGGTGTTTCAACTTCTGTGCTTTTCTGGAGTGGACATACCGTCGTTATTAAAAACTCCTTATCCGTTAAAACTACTTAGAACAGGGCTATTGAAATTTATTAGTACATATATGTTTGAAATCCAGTTTGAATTTTTCATTGATTATTTTTGTTTCAAAAACTACTGGAAATTCAACACACAAAATTCACGCAAAATACTGGCTTTATCAACTTATTTTCAATTGCACGCCATAAAAGCATGAAATAGCTACTACTTTTTAGAACTCAGGGAAAAGTATTATATATATATCTTTAAAAAGTTGGTTGAAATTATCAATATTTTATAAATTTATGAAACATGTAATCTCATTTTTTTTTTTTTTTTTTAATGTGGGTATACCACATTGTATTCATGGTTTATCAATATTTGTTATAATATGAAAAAACACAATTTAAAAGGAATAAGGCCTCTAAATATTTATTTATATTTATTTAATAGATTAAATTGCAAATATGTATATTAAAATTTAAAAAGTAAAATTATAATTTATGTTACAATAATTATTATGAAATGATGTGAAAAATATTTAATGAAATTCGAATATTAATTATGTAATGTTACCAATTGTAAACCTCTTCCGCTGTACCTAATTAAGCACCTGCTAACACCCACTACTAACTGCATTGCTGTGCCCTAACGGGGTTCATGTTATGGACTTAACCTTTTAATGTCACATCTTATGCACTACATGATAATGCAATAAAGAATTATTATTATTATTATTATTAAACAAATGGTTTTTCCAGGCCGTGTCTGACTTGTGGCGAGGGGTTCTCAACGGACGAGAAGTTGAGTGAACACTCGAAGACACACCGGAGAGACAACGTGAAGTGCGAAGAGGTGAGCAGAGTACAAGTTTTAGGCTGGCCTTACAGTCTGAATCCCAATCTGAATTCATAATCTGAATTCAGATTATTAATTTAGAACGCACGGTTTTGCATACAATTTAACTGTTCCCCACACACATTCCGTTTTTTTTTCAGATTATAAATATCTCAGATTGATCTGTCAGAAAGATCTTGACGTGCGTTGTGCGTTCTGAATACAGAGTATGAAAATTCAGATTATGAATTCCGAACGCACCTGTTTCTATACAATTAGTACGGACGAGCACACACATACTGGATTCAGATTATGAATCTCAGTTGCTATTGCAGACTGATCAATCGGAATTTTTAAGACAGACAACCGATTAATCGGAATTTTTAAGACATGTGTGAGGCAAGGCATTGGTATTCAGGCTATTAGAGTCAGATTATGAATTCAGATTGGGATTCAAACTGTGTAAGGCCAGCCTTAAAGACAGACAGAGAGGGAAAAACAGTAAATGTAATAAATTTACAAAGCATGTTAATGTCACATATTTTTCTTTTATAAGCTAAGCTAAGCTAAGGTGTAAAGCCTTTCAAATAAAGAATGCAAAGATGGACTAACAAAGCATAAGGAAAAATACGAAAAGTTATTTGGCGTTAGGGTAGTGGAAAGGTTAACACGTTATACCGGGTTCGAATCCTCGTCTCTTCCGCCAGGTTCCGCATTCCAATTTCACTTTGTGCTTTGATCTTCGCATCAATGGTACAAGTAAATATAATGTTCGTAACGATGTGATAGCTCAGTTGGGGAGCACTACGCCAAATCTAATTAGTTTTTTTAGGGTTCCGTTTGACCGAAAGCGTATTTATTATAGTGCCACAGAACCTTCGCGCATCAGAAGTCGTACGCGCTGCACTTCCACCGCACACACCTGCGGCCCGCAGCCGCGCGCGGCGCCGCGCCGCCCGGCGGCGTGTGCGACACGTGCGGCAAGAAGTGCGTGGTACGTATTAACATTTTCGGTTTAAGTTAAATTCGGTTATAGTTCGGTTTAATTTCTTTTCCTTTATTGCACCACACAAAAAGTAAGTACGTATGGCGGACTTAATGCTAAATAGCATTCTATATCAGTCAAGCAGAAATTAATTTGTACAGAGCTCTCAGATTTAATATATAATGTCTTTAGATTGTTGCGTTCTCATTATCAGATTGATACCTGTCTACAGATCACCAATAAAAAATAGAGGTTTTCGTTTCTACTAATCAGTAATCACCAAAATTCTGCATACAACTGTTTTCACTGATTACATATAATTGCAATTTCTTCTGATTCCGTCTCAACAAATGACCATTCGTACATTTTCACATTTCTGTAATTACTAATTATCATTTTACGGTTGATTGAAAAAATTATAATGTTTACAAAAAGTATATAACTATACAAAGGCTGGAAGTTAACCTGGACATGCTATTGTGGTTGTTGCAGTCGAAAGCAGCTCTCCGCTACCACCAGCGGAGTCACACAGGGGAGAGGCCCTACCCCTGCACCGTGTGCCCCAAGCGGTTCGCGATGCCGATGTTCCTGCAGGTGCAGTAGCTTGTGCTATTCATGGGCATTTCATTTTGTTGGAGGCAGCAGTACGTCAACAACAGTGGTGTCGCACAGGAGAGACCCACTTTCAGTATAGCTTATGGTTTTACTTCAACATCAGTGGAGTCACAAAGGGTAGAGACTCTTACAGGTACAGTAAGTTTGTGTTATATATGTTATTTTAATAGTTGAAGGCAGCCACCAGCGGAGTCACACAGGAGAGACCCTCTTACGGATACTGTAGGCTAGTGTTCTATTTGTTATTGACATTATTGAAGGCAGCACTGTGCCTTTACCAGCGGTGTCACACTGGAGAGACCCTCTTGCTGGTAAAGTAGGCTTGTGTTCTATTTATAATCGACATTGCTGGATGCAGCACTGTTCTACCACGAGCGGAGTCACACAGGATATAGACATAACTGTGTACCGTCAGAGAAGATTGAGTCAGCAAGGACGTTAACGTAAAGGGAAGAAATTCCTGATTTTTATGAAAAATCACGACATTTGCCGATAAGGCCTCTGAAACTTTAGGATGGTTGAAAGGCGAAATGGGATTAGCTAGGGAATTTTAATGATATGTAACGTTTTCAATCAAAAGGATCCTTTGTCAATAGAGTCTAAATTTGTTCGCATCTTTATTCCAATAACCTGTCAATGCGTCCTTATGGTATAGCGACAATGTTGACCCCTCTGATTGAAAACATCATATGTATTTTATAATTTCAACGTCATAAAAATGTCGATAACTCCATTTCGCATTTCAACAGCTAATATAATCGTACAAATTGTTCCATCCTTAGATTTTATGGAAAATCAGGATGTGATTCATAAGCATTGCTTGTTCCAGAACCACATGCGTACTCACACAGGAGAGAGGCCGTTCGCGTGTCCGCAGTGCGCTAAGGCGTTCAGCTGCCGCGCGGCGCTCGTGCGACACAACCGGGTGAGTGAAGTATGCCTCTCCTATACTCATACTCACACTGTTGCGCATTTTTTCACATAATGATTGATTGTCATAATGTATTGTTACAGGAAGGTTCCAACCTTGTCTACTAACAACAAAATGAAAACCAAAATAAACTTTTTTGTTTTTTTTTTTTTAATTGTTTGTCATGATATCGTTAGCCGTAACTTTGAAATTATTAACTTTACATGAGTTTTGAGAAAAACCCATTAGCTTAGGTTAGAATTGTATTAAAAAAATCCTGAAAAGTTATTTGTTTTAGAGGAAAGTAGAAATGGTGACTAATGACGATTATGAATAAGATTTTACGTGAGCCAATATGGACCCTACTTACACACACATACTCACACAGGAGAGGCATCCAGCAGCCGTGCGGCGCTCGTGAGTCACGACCGGGTGTATAATAGATCTAAAATTCATTTTAGGTTATAAATTTGGTTTGTTTTGACGACGCGTTTGGCTCGGTTTGTAGACACCTGCCTACCGAGCCGGCGGTCCCGGGTTCGAATCCCGGCCAGGGCAAATATTTGTGTGATGAACTCGAATATTTGTGCTTGGGTCATGGTTCATCTATGTATTTAAGTATATATTTATCTATATAAGTACGTATATCGTCGTCTAGTACCCATAACACGAGCCTTCTTGAGCTTACTTTGGGACTAGATCGATTTGTGTGATGTGAGGTTGTCTGATATTTATTTATTATAGGGTCTCCCTCGCGATCCCTAACATCGTTTGTCCTAAAATCACTTGCCCGAACTGTTTTGTCCTAATGGGCTAATGCCCTAACGATCAATATCCATAACAATCATTTTCCATAATGTAATGATTGCCCTACAACTCATTTGTCCGTATCATTTTTACCATAATGATTAATATCGCTAATGTTATTTTGCCTATTTCTCGAAATCCCTAATGACGTTTCACCTCATGTCATTTATCCTAAGTGTTTTTGTCCTAATGGGCATTAGCCCTAACGATCAATAGCCATACCAATATTTATCCATAATGTAATAATTGCCCTAAAACTCATTTGTCCGAAATATGTGTACTATAAATATCAGTATCCCTAATCCACCCAACCACTTCCAGGAAAGTATTAAGTTCGGAGCTAAGGCGGAGTACTGGCAAAACAAAACATACGAGCGAGCAAAACCTTCCAGAGCAGATCTGACGTGGCCGGGTTAGGTTAGAAGGTCGCTACGCTTCGCTCCCGCCTGGCCTTCGAGGTTTTTTTTTTTTTTTGCGTACCGAAAAAAGTTTTGCTTGTATTCATACCTACTGTTTACATACAAGAACAAATCCACCCAACCACTTCCAGGAAAGTATTAAGTCCGGAGCTAAGGCGGAGTACTGGCAAAAAAAAACATACGAGCGAGCGAGCGAAGCGAGCGAGCAAAACCTTCCAGAGCAGATCCGACGTGGCCGGGTTAGGTTAGAAGGTCAGGCGGGAGCGAAGCGTAGCGAGCTCCCGCCTGGCCTTCGAGGTTATTTTTTTTTTTGCGTACCGAAAAAAGTTTGGCTTGTATGCATACCTACTGTTTACATACAAGAACAAATCCACCCAACCACTTCCAGGAAAGTATTAAGTCCGGAGCTAAGGCGGAGTACTGGCAAAAAAAAACATACGAGCGAGCGAGCGAAGCGAGCGAGCAAAACCTTCCAGAGCAGATCCGACGTGGCCGGGTTAGGTTAGAAGGTCAGGCGGGAGCGAAGCGTAGCGAGCTCCCGCCTGGCCTTCAAGGTTATTTTTTTTTTTGCGTACCGAAAAAAGTTTTGCTTGTATTCATACCTACTGTTTACATACAAGAACAGATCCACCCAACCACTTCCAGGAAAGTATTAAGTTCGGAGCTAAGGCGGAGTACTGGCAAAAAAAAAAACATACGAGCGAGCGAGCGAAGCGAGCGAGCAAAACCTTCCAGAGCAGATCCGACGTGGCCGGGTTAGGTTAGAAGGTCAGGCGGGAGCGAAGCGTAGCGAGCTCCCGCCTGGCCTTCGAGGTTATTTTTTTTTTTGCGTACCGAAAAAAGTTTTGCTTGTATGCATACCTACTGTTTACATACAAGAACAAATCCACCCAACCACTTCCAGGAAAGTATTAAGTTCGGAGCTAAGGCGGAGTACTGGCAAAAAATTGCGAATATTATAATTATTATTTACGTACCTTTCTATTAAGTGTGTATTATGTTATTTGTTTATTCTATTAAATGTTTATTGTATGAAATGTTCATTATATTATAAAGCGGGTTAGGTTAGGCAGAAAAGTAGGTTAATCACAATTAGGGAAAACAATCATGAGGACAAATAATGTTAGGTAGTACAAATGTAGGACAAACTATAATAGGCCATACAAAGTTAGGATAAATAATCATTAGGATTAACGGTCATTAGGCTTACTGACAATTATAACACACGACTATTATGGCACATAACGTTAGGATGAATAGTCAATATGGCAAGTGACATTAGGAAATAAAACATTATGGGGAAAAAAAAACATCCATACGATGTTAGGAAAACTAAAGATAGGGCATATGAGTGTTAGGACAAGTGATCATTATGACATTAAACGTTAGGGAATGCAAAAATAGGTTAAAAAACGTTAGGGATTCAGATATAGATCCTTTATTATATTATTAAAATTGTATCGAGATGACAGGTGTCAGGATTGGCTTCTAGATAGACTGTTGTGTGGTTGTCCGGTATTTATGTATGATTGTTCTGCGCAGGTGCACTCGGGCGTGAAGCCCTACGCGTGTCCGCAGTGCGACAAGCGCTTCACGCAGTCCAACTCCATGAAGCTGCACGTGCGCTGCGTGCACCGCCAGCTGAGCCACAACACCGCCAAGTGAGCCGCCCACCTACGAGTCCGCAGTGCAAACTGAGCCAGAAGATTCCCAAGTGAGCCATCCACCTACGAGAATACTCAGTGCGACTGCAAGTGCGTTATGTGCACCACCAACTGAGCCAGAAGTCCTGAAAGTGAGCCAAATGCCTCGAACAGTACGCAGTGCAAACTGAGCCAGAAGATTCCCAAGTGAGCCATCCACCTACGAGAATACTCAGTGCGACTGCAAGTGCGTTATGTGCACCACCAACTGAGCCAGAAGTCCTGCAAGTGAGCCAAAGGCCTCGAACAGTACGCAGTGCAAACTGAGCCAGAAGGTTCCCAAGTGAGCCATCCACCTACGAGAATACTCAGTGCGACTGCAAGTGCGTTATGTGCACCACCAACTGAGCCAGAAGTCCTGCAAGTGAGCCAAAGGCCTCGAACAGTACGCAGTGCAAACTGAGCCAGAAGATTCCCAAGTGAGCCATCCACCTACGAGAATACTCAGTGCGACTGCAAGTGCGTTATGTGCACCACCAACTGAGCCAGAAGTCCTGCAAGTGAGCCAAAGGCCTCGAACAGTACGCAGTGCCAACTGAGCCGGAAGATTCCCAAGAGGCATTGACCTCGGATCGCTTCTTCTAATAAAGTTGTTCACAAAAGTAGTTTTTTACTTTCAATCCTATATTATTTCTTTTTTATTTAACTTTCAATGTTTGTTCAGGTGGAAGCTTGCAACTCAATTTTGAAGCAGATATCTTAAACTTTACTCTAATGGTAATACTCTAATATTTATGGGGCTGTTCTGATGATCGAGCCGGAAGGTGGCTAGGAACTCTGTAATAGATTATAGGAATCCTACCGAATTTGGGCTCTTTAGCATCGTATCAGTGAGAAACTGAATGAATGAATGAATGTTCAAAGCTTTTCTTTGTCTTTCACAGTCGGCTATAAAAGGTTGTCACAAAAATGAAAATTTTGACAGAAACTTATATTCATAAACTGACCGACGATTGATCGGGGTTGAGGATGTAGCTCGCCGGTTCTTGCAAGTCTTTTCGTGGCACACACAGCTATAATATTATAGTTGCCTATTTTTTATAATTTTTTTCTTTTCTGTAACACCCTTCATGTAATTATGTTTTATGGTCACGTCACGAATAAACATTAAACAAGGCGAAACTTACTTGGTCCAGACATCCTGACGTCCGAATGGCTGGCTGGCGAAGAATTTAATTTTTTTTATCCAGGCCTTTTCCCGATATGACAAAAGAAACGATAATAAAATAGTAGCTCATTTTTACATAGTCGAAAATATCCCAATTTATGATAAAAATCCATTTGAAAAGTTCCTCATTCTAAAAGAGCGTTGGGGACAACTAATTGGTCACAGCGCAATAGTACATTATATCAGAGGCCGGGTAAATGAGGATTTACGGCCAAGTAGGTATATAGTGATACGAGGCTGGGAATCCGTTTTCACGACGAGGCATGTATAGTGCTTTTCTCAAACATACAATGAAATAAAAAAATATACTTCAAAGAACAACATTTTATTAATTGACAAATAGGACATTTTAGTCTAACAACCAACCTTTAAAAACAAAACCTGCTTTTTGTCAAACCAGCCAGCTGTGTGAATGAACTTGTTGTTGAAACAAATAAAAAGTTACTTTGCAGGCCTAGGCCTGAAAAGCAGTATGAAATCCCTTTACAGTCCTCTCGAGTTGTTGCGCCCAAAAAGCGATACTTCCGAGCCTATTATAAGGAACGTAAAGACAATATTTCATTGCATGTTTGAGAAAAAAATCTTACAGTCGGACTATCTATTACTAAGACGGATTTAGTATGGAAATTGTAACACTGTTCTTTTTGTAGTTTGCGACTGTAATTTTTCCACAAGGTGACGTCATTTGAGTGCTGATTCTTAGACGACGCTGCTGACACCTTTCATCCATCTAGTCCCACAGTAAGCTTTAGAAGGCTTGTGTTATGGACACCAGACGACGATAAACATCCATACTAATCCATACTAATATTATAAATGCGAAAGTGTCTGTCTGTCTGTCTGTCTGTCTGTTACCTCTTCACGCTTAAACCGCTGAACCGATTTAGATGAAATTTGGTATATAGATAGTTTCAGTCCCGGGGAAGGACATAGGATACTTTTCATCCCGAATAAATTTAGTGTTCCCGTGGGATGAGCGGGTAACACCGCGGGGCACAGCTAGTCCTTATATAAATAAATACAAATAACATTCATGACCTAGGCACATATTCGAGTTCGTCACGCAAATATTTGCCTTTGCCGGGATTCGAACCCAGGACCGCCGGCTTAGTAGGTTGCTGCTTTACTACTGCGCCAACCGCGTTGTAATGATAGGCTGCGCATTTAACGAAATGTAGAAATGTCACACGATGACGATGTGGAAATGTGAAACGAAACTCGAATTTTGTTAATAAAACTAAGTTTTCGAGTAAACTATTTTTAATTTATTTGTACAAAAAGTATATTACACATAACTGATGCCTTATTCTTATAATTATTTGCTAAAGCCACTTTTGCTAGCGTAAACCAAATGTATATATTGAATAGATTTTTTAAATCTGATGCTTCAGGCGGGGTTGGAATTGGAACCCGCGTTCCCAACAGCTTTCCGGGCCAACACGGACGTCTTACCTATTAGACCACCGGAACCATAGTACTGGGTGCACTACTCCTGTGGCGAGCGGCGCGGCGGGGGCGGGCGGGGGGGCGGGGGCGGGCGGCGAGCGGCGCGCCGTGTACGGCGAGCACGTGTCCCTTCAAGGAGTTGGACTGCGAGAAGCCGCGCCCGCAGCACTGGCACGTGAACGGCTTCTTGCCGGAGTGCACCTGCGACCGGACGTGTCAACTTTTCAAATTAATAATACAATGATCAACATACAAGGCGTGATAAAAAAATCGAAAGAATTCTGGTGTTTGGATGGTGGAGTGGTTGACACGAACCGGTAATCCAGAAGTACCGGGTTCGGTTCCCGATCTGCGATATGTTCGCTTCGGGCATAGCAAGGGTGATGGAAGAGTGTAAGAGAATGATTGAGATGGAAGGATTGTGCTAAATTAAGTTTGTAACGTCATTCATGGTGTTTAGCTGTAAGTTACAGATGTAATTAAATCCATACTATCCAAACTAATATTATAAATGCGAAAGTGTGTCTGTCTGTCTGTTACCTCTTCACGCTTAAACCGCTGAACCGACTTAGATGAAATTTGGTATGGAGATAGTTTGAGACCCGGGAAAGGACATAGGATACTTTTCATCCCGAATAAATTTAGTGTTCCCATGGGATGAACGGGTAACACCGCGGGGCACAGCTAGTAAATAAATAAATCCGTTCCGCCAGGTGATCTTTGTATCAATGTATCTTTTAATACATATGTCTGCATTGACGTAATGACACATATCGTGACTATCTTAAGAGGAGATTCGCTGAGACTCATTAGCGGGATTTCGGAAATATACTGTCAGTTTTGAAGGCTCAAATCTAGCTGTTTTTTACATTATATTTGAGTCCATAGGCCACAACACAATAAAAACAAATCACAAAACTTCAAAACAATAGATAATAGCTACGAAGGCGAATTTATAAAGGATTTTTTCCAGATAAACTTTACGTAAGCACATGATTGTAATGAAAATTAAATAAAAGGACAATACATACCAGCTCGTGTCGCCGGAGCGCGCCTTTAGCTTTGAAGGCTTTCGGACACTCCGCGCACTCGAAGGGCCGCTCGCCCGAGTGCACGCGCTGGTGCAGCTGCGACAGACCGGGTATCACGTATCGTTATAGCAGGTTATGAAACTGTTGCATAATGACAGCTCTTAAAAGGCCTTATTCCTTTTTTTTCATATTATGACAAATATAATGATAGGTAACAGCTATTTCATGCTTTTATTGTCGAAAATAAGTTGAAAAACTAATTTTCCGCGTGAAATCGAGTTGTTTTTGAAACAAAAATTATCAATGAAAAATTCAAACTGTAGGTTTCAAATATATTCCAATAAATCGCAGCAGCGCTATTCTAAGTAGTAATATTGATAACAAGTCAAGAAACATGTTTGATCGTGGAGAAAATTGACAAAAACAATCAGCGTTTTTGAACGGATAAGGAGTCTTAAGAGGGCGCCGAGCGTTAGCGACTGAACCATAGAGCGCGGGGAATGCGTATTTAGATCGGCGCGCGGCCGCCATAGTGAAAATGTATGGAGAATTAAAAGCACTTTTTGATAAATGTGGACCTTTAATACCAAACAATAATTGGAATGTTTGATGCGGACAAATTGTAACGTAAACAATCTTTTTTTTTAACTGAAAATCAGAATAGATTTCCATTGTTAAAGTATAAAAAGACACTTAACGCCTGCTTACGATTTTACAATTTTCGTCCAACTTTACTTAGTTCTCTAAGGTAAAATATTAATAATCTTATAATCTTTCCACGGAGAAGTTGTAAACACATTCTTCGAAGTGCTAAATATATAGTTTAGAAATGGATTAAACAACTAGTGTTGACGTTATCTACTTAACGGCAACTGCATATTTTTTCACATTTCGCTCGGCGCAGTCTTAACGAGACTTGGAACTATCGAGCTTCGTTTTTATAGTGAAATAAAGGAAAGACTGACCTTCAGCATCTCGCGGATGCGGAACCGCTTGGGGCACTCGGGGCAGGCGTGCGGCTTCTCGCCCGAGTGCGTGAGCTGGTGGTACGACAGCGCCGCCGCGGACTGGCAACCAACGATACATACGTACAGGGTGTAACCGACAGCGTACCGAAAACGAAAACTGTAGTTTTACACCATAATCACGAACCGGAAAACAAGGATAAGATTTTCCAAAATAAATTATAAAACTCGACGCGCTATGTATTGCGTCCAATTCTCTCGGGTGCAGACGCGCGGGGTGGGGAGCACGCGGCGAGCATCGACCGGTTCAGGCGCTCCCCACTCCACTCGCGCGTCAGCGCAAAACACACCGTTACGCCAATGCGCAACGAATGACATGAATGAATGCAACCACAAAAACAACGCAACCACAGATCACAACTAGTGTACTACCTAACACCAATAACAACTGACCGATAAATTAAAACAGTCAAACAAGATTATTACTACTACATTACTGATAAAATGTGCGGGTAGGTAAACATTAATCAGGCGTCCGACCGCAACGGCCTGCGCGAGCGCACTGGCCTGGCGGATCAATGACCGGCCAGTACCGTTATCTGTCCCACTCCACGCGCTCTGTGTTGTACCGTAAAGCTTACATAATACTGTTTGTGATACATTGTGTTTTGCGGAAAATGCTATTTTCATGCGATTTTTCATGAAAAATTGTTACCGGTAGAGTTCGATTAATGGAAAAATAAAGAAAAAATGAAAACTCGCGAGGAAAATTTGAGAATTTTCTCAAAGAAATTTCCACGATTTTCCAGCCCAGAATAATGGTCTGAAGCCATGGTTTCAGTTTTCGGTACACCGTCGGTTACACCCTGTATAAATAATAAATATCATATCAGACAACCTCACACAAATCGATCTAGTCCCAATTTGGGAACATTAAGTTATATTATTAGATTTTTTCCCGACGTAACACGATATTTGGATTCAGAATCTACGATTAGTTTATTTTTACGACGTATACCTAGTTTTCAGATATCATTTTTAGGGTTCCGTACCCAAAGGGTAAAAACGGGACCCTATTACTGAGACTTCGCTGTCCGTCCGTCCGTCCGTCTGTCACCAGGCTGTATCTCAACAACGGTGATAGCTAGACAGTTGAAATTTTCACAGATGATGTATTTTTATTGCCGCTATAATAACAAATACTAAAAATTAAATAAAATAAATATTTAAGGGGGGCTCCCATACAACAAACTTGTTATAAATTATATATATGTATAGGTACGGAACCCTTCATGCGCGAGTCGGGCTCGCACTTGCCCAATTTTTTAAAAACCTCGATGTGACATTTGGTAATTTTCCGAACGTTTACAACATTGTCTTGGTCTACAAGGAACTGGTGGAGGTACCAGGTGTAGGGAGAGTGTGGTACCAGGCGTAGGGAGATTGTGGTACTAGGCGTAGGGAGAGTGTGGTACCAGGCGTAGGAAGAGTGTGGTACCATATGTTTGGAGAGTGTGGTACCATATGTTTGGAGAGTGTGGTACCATATGTAGGGAGAGTGTGGTACCACATGTAGGGAAAGTGTGGTACCAGGTGTAGGGAGTGTGTGGTACCATGTGTAGGGGGAGTAATTTTTCAGTTAAGACAGCGTGACATTCAGAATATATTTATCCTGGCTCGCTTCGCTCGCTCGTCAAAAAAATCACCTCGTGTCACCATGGCATGGCTTATTGGAGCATAAATAGTCGGTACTCACGATGCACCTCCTGCCGCACACCTCGCACACGTGGCCCGCGGAGCTCGCGGAGCCCGCGCGCAGCACGCCGCGGTGCACGCGCCGGAAGTGCGCCGCGTACCCGTACTCGTCCACGAACCACTTGTCGCACTAGGGAGAAATAAACACTTTATGCAACTGTTGCATTACTTATTGGAGGTTTTAAAACACGAGTGGGGTTTAATAATAATAGACATTCTTCACTGCGCCACAAATAGACGAAATAAACACAAAGGAAATAACAATTGATGATTGTCCCTTAATATTTATTTATTTAACAAACACATGAAATTGGTAAGAACATGATGAAGCCTTATCTCTAAAAAGCGAAATCTTCTAGACAATCTTAGGGTAGTGAGTAAGAGTAACGCGGAAATAACACTTAACCCTTAAGAGGCCTTATTCCTTTTAATTTTTTTTTTCTTTTTATGACAAATATAAGGGGGGTTAATTTCAACTAACTTTTTCAAGTGAATAACACTTTTCCCTGAATTTTGATTGTTACATAGCTTTTTCATGCTTTCTTTGCATCATCCTCCTAGCCTTTGTCCCATTTTTTTGAGAATGAATTCTCAATCGGGGTCGGCTACCTAAATCCCAAGATGTGGCGTAGGCACTAGTTTTTACGCAAGCGACTGCCATCTGAGAGGGGAAATGAAATGAAATGAAATATTATTTATTTGCAATAGATATAGTTTTCATTGTGGTCTTGAGATTTACATCGTTTCATATATCTAGACTTAAATAAGTCATGCAAATGTTTTTACCATGGGTATGTCCAGTAAGTACTAATTTAACCTCACAAGTCAGTATCTAAACGCTAAATTTGTGGGCTGCTGTTGACATTTTCATGAACTACTTAACTAAATTATTTACTAAATTATTATTATTACTTATTCTACATATGTGAAAAAATATGTGATACATCAAACTAGGCCTTATTGGGCTTAGGTGGTTTCCTCACGATGTTTTCCTTCACCGAAAAGCGAGTGGTAAATATCAAATAACATTCCGTACATAAGTTCCGAAAAACTCATTGGTACGGGCCGGGTTCGAACTCGCGACCTCCGGATTGAAAGTCGCATGCCCTAACCACTAGGCTACCACCGCTTCAAACTGCAGGTTTCAAATATATATCACGCAACGCTCTGTTCTAAACAGTAACATTGATAATATGTTAAGAAATATGTTTGATCATAGAAAAAAACGTCTAAAACTATCAGCATTTTTAAAGGATTAGGGTTAGGGTCTGTGGGGTCTTACCTCCTGGCACTTGGCGCGTTGGCCTTTGTGTGTGTGCGAATGTTTTGCGAGCGCCTCCTCGGACGAGAACCCCTCGCCGCACGTCGCACACGGCCTGGACAACCACACCAACATGAAATATAGTACACTCTAGAGAGTAATGTAACAAGTCAGGATCAGAGATGTGTCGTCCAAAACTATTCCCGATTTTTATAGGAAAATAACGTTCTCGGCGTCACCTCAGGCTGTCGCAGGGCTTGTCCCCGGCGGCGGCGGCGTGTGTCCGCAGCGCGGCCGCGTCGCGGAACTGCGCCCCGCACGCCCCGCACAGCGCCGCCTCGTCTGCTGCGGGGACCGCGCCGGACCTCCCCTCGCCGCTCTGGAACCGATTAACATTTCTGTGGAATGTTTGCGGAGGCGCACACGGACGGTTTTTACGCGATTACACGCAACAGATCGACGTCGGTTAAGGTAGTAGCAATACTGTCCTGAGAGAGAACGTTAGCAGCGGAGGGTGCTACAGGTGAGTGTGGCGGAGCGGGTACCTGGTGCCTGTGCGCCATGAGCTTGTGGAAGGCGACGCCCCTCTCCCCCAGGAAGGAGGCCCCGCACAGGTGGCAGCGGTGGTGGGAGGGTGCTACAGGTGAGTGTGGCGGAGCGGGTACCTGGTGCCTGTGCGCCATGAGCTTGTGGAAGGCGACGCCCCTCTCCCCTAGGAAGGAGGCCCCGCACAGGTGGCAGCGGTGGTGGGAGGGTGCTACAGGTGAGTGTGGCGGAGCGGGTACCTGGTGCCTGTGCGCCATGAGCTTGTGGAAGGCGACGCCCCTCTCCCCCAGGAAGGAGGCCCCGCACAGGTGGCAGCGGTGGTGGGAGGGTGCTACAGGTGAGTGTGGCGGAGCGGGTACCTGGTGCCTGTGCGCCATGAGCTTGTGGAAGGCGACGCCCCTCTCCCCCAGGAAGGAGGCCCCGCACAGGTGGCAGCGGTGGTGGGAGGGTGCTACAGGTGAGTGTGGCGGAGCGGGTACCTGGTGCCTGTGCGCCATGAGCTTGTGGAAGGCGACGCCCCTCTCCCCCAGGAAGGAGGCCCCGCACAGGTGGCAGCGGTGGTGGGAGGGTGCTACAGGTGTGTGTTGGAGCGGGTACCTGGTGCCTGTGCGCCATGAGCTTGTGGAAGGCGACGCCCCTCTCCCCCAGGAAGGAGTCCCCGCACAGGTGGCAGCGGTGGTGGGAGGGTGCTACAGGTGTGTGTTGGAGCGGGTACCTGGTGCCTGTGCGCCATGAGCTTGTGGAAGGCGACGCCCCTCTCCCCCAGGAAGGAGTCCCCGCACAGGTGGCAGCGGGGGTGGGAGGGTGCTACAGGTGAGTGTGGCGGAGCGGGTACCTGGTGCCTGTGCGCCATGAGCTTGTGGAAGGCGACGCCCCTCTCCCCCAGGAAGGAGTCCCCGCACAGGTCGCAGCGGTGGTGGGAGGGGTGCGCGGGGTGCTTCAGGCGCACGTGACTGAGCCGGGTCGTGGGCTTGCTGGAAGGTAACATCTATACTACTAGCGGCTTTGTAAACTGTACGTATTACCATTTTTCCCCTATGATGGCCAGCATTTTTAAGCCCCTATTATTGGATATCCTATACCTATATATATTCTTATATACGATGCTCGATACTTCGCCTTAAGTGGCAGGACCGAGTATCGAACACTGAAGTATTAAGACGATCAAATCTTGATGGTATAGAGTCCCTGCTTATGAAAGGGCTTGTGCACAAATCACGTGAGGTTTTTTCGGCTACTTTTTGACCCCCCCCTCCCCCCTGGTGATATTTGGTGAGGTTCTTTGCTAACCCCCCCTCCCCCTCACTACCTCACGTGTATTTTTTTTCCGCCAAAATTTCGAAAAATAGACTCGCTATTTCGAAGTTTTTAACAAGTGAAGATTTATTTTTAACAAAACCGAGAAAAAATATCGATTTTTTCTTAGTTCGTTCACTATAGAAAAATACACGTGAGGTCTCCTTATACCCCCCCTCCCCCCACGTGATATTTCGTGATTTTTTCGTGACCCCCCCCCTCCCCCTATTGAACCTCACGTGATTTGTGCACAAGCCCAAAGGTCAGCTGAGATGGTGCGGGCATCTCGTGCGCATGGATGATACCAGACTACCTAAGGCTGTGTTTTATTCGCAGATAAAGGCAGGTAAGCGCAAGCCAGGAGGTCAGCTCCTGCGATACAAGGACGTCATCAAACGCCATTTTACCGCATGCAACATCCCATGCGATAGTTGGGAAGACCTTGCACAACAGAGGGCGGTATGGCGCAGCTCTGTTCATAAGGCGGTCACTGTTTTTGAGGAGCGTCGCTTGCAAGACCTCGACGCAAAACGCCTTAACATAAAGACTCGTCCAAAGCCTTCCTAGACGTATACCTACAACAACAAGGGTGAGTTGCATTGCGCGCCGTGCAACAGAACCTTTAAAACCAAATTTGGTTTTGCAAGCCATATTCGGGCACATGATCGCCGCTCGTGAAGGTCATGGAGCCAGGTTCGCCATTGACGGACTCGTCAAGGAGGACTATATATATGTCGGGACGGGTCGCGGAATGGCCGGGTGCGGTGTGTGGCACATTAGATGAGCTATTCGTCATAGTTGTGGACGAGGAGGTAGTTCGAGCGAGATGAAACACTTCAGATACAATTAACTTGATTTATTCCTTATACAATGAAGCACAAAATAACAGTTCCTGGCACAGAGGTCTGTAAGCTAGGTTATCGAAGTCTCGAACAGAATAGTCTTTATTAAATTAACACTAGGCACATTGCAGGGTTATAACACTGACTCTAAACTTGGTATAGCACAACGAAACGGGACAGTTCCAAGGCAGTAGTGCACTCGACGGGGACCCAAAGCGAAGTGTGGGTGGTCGTTCGCTGAGTGAACCGCTCAGACTCTGTCTAGCGCGCCAAAACAGGTTCAGGGGGCGCTACTGTCGCCTTCCAATGGCGCGCCAGTTTCGTTGAACGTCCATACTCATGACCGTTTCCGACACGGCCATACTGACGCCTCACACGTCCCCGTGTGCGTAATCTGAAAAAGAAATAAAAATCTCGGCAGTAAAACGTCTTTGCCTCGGCCAATCCTGACCTAGGGGGGCTTCACGTAACTATTGTTCATGACAAACTCTTTATTGTTAATTTAATTAATCACCGAGCAACAATCAAATCATCATAAAACAATATCATAAAATTCACAATTTTGTTCTATGAGCGCATACACCAATCATCACCTATATCCGGTGGATACACATCAGCAATCATCGCTTCTATCCAGCGGATACACATCAACAATCATCGCCTCTATCCGGCGGATACACTCCTACAGCCATCGCCTCTATCCGGCGGATACACTCCTACAGCCATCGCCTCTATCCGGCGGATAATCTCAAACTAAACCTATTATCATTAATTTAGTCAACCATCGAGCAACAACAAACAAAGTATCATAAAATTCTCAATCTTGTTCTATGATCGCATACACCATTCCAGTCATTATATCATCGCCTCTATCCGGCGGATACCCATCAACAATCATCGCCTCTATCCGGCGGATACTCTCAAAATACAACTACCTTCGGGTGATACACAATCAAGTGAAAATAGAACAATCTTGCATTATAAGCAGACACAAGTACCATAATAAAAATAATAAAAAGTCATTGCTCAACAGTTTCACTACCTACTGTTCGAATCATCCATTATCATCATCAGTGTCTTGTCTCAAATTAAACAACTATGCCTTTGTCAAATCGGGAATTCTTGGTACGTTCTTTTCAATATTCTGAACAGCGCATTCTTTAAATACCTACTACATTGTCAAAATTTCTAATAGGCTCGCTTCAGTAAGTCTATTTAATGCACAGTACTAACAATTTCAGCTAGACTGATACATGTCATACAGTCACTAAATTATCCAACTGTTTGCCATGGAACTTATTGGAAATAAACTCTTCCATAAGCGATCACTCGGCAACCAAATCACAATAAAATGAGAACTCCTCACCAGATTGTCTCATATGGTGTGGTGACGTCACACGTTAACCCTCTTCCCTGTGGTTGAAGGCGCCCTGTTGCTCGCCTTCGCGCAGTTCTTTGCGCGATGTCTTGTACCGCGGCAGCTAAAGCAGACGACTCATGGCTTCGCTGTTAGCTGCTAAGTTCGCGTATATTTTTCTGAAACAAAAACTCCAAGCACAGTATCACAAAGCTCGGTCATTCTAACCTTAAATCCAACAAAAAAAGGAAATTAAAATCAATCTAACAAAGTTACACTAAATTATGATACGTTAATGAGAATATCTAATCCATGGCGTAGACACAAGAAAAGATTTAAATTAAATCATTATTTGCACTGAAATAACAAGCTTTATACTTTGTATGATATTTTTTGGATTACCAAGGGATTATGAAACATTAATGATAAAAATCAAACGTTACTTCAATTTCAAATTCTTTTGTCCTAATATTTTCCTAATCCTATTAATGTCTCCAGTTTAAATATTTTAGGCTATAGCGATCACCACAGTTAAAAGTAACATTAGGATCATTTAAACAAATCTCAAGCTCACCAGTTCTTACGGTAGTTATAGGCGCTAAACTATACGCCAGCTAAAGTACACAGAGTAAGAAACTATTCAAGATGTCAACAAATTCAATTCTACAGAACCATTAGAAAATCATGAACAGAGGGTAGATTATTAAAGCAGCCGTTCCTACTACTAAGTACTGTGTACACTCTCACAGCGCAATTTTTATATTCTAAACTTTAATAATGGTAGGTATTCTGTGTATTGATCATATTAATCAACACTAAATCTCTGTAACAAAATTTCGCGTCCGGTCATTACATCACTACGCAAACAATCGTTACAAAAACGTGTAATGAACTTTCTTTGAAATGATTATTAATTTCTAGCACGCAATATTCAACTTTTACTTGGAGGGTACCGGTAATCCTGTTTTGACAAATACCCACTAAACTGAATAAGTGTAACTCAAGTCTACCCCAGAATCTAGCTACACTTTTATTTGTGAACAAAATATCGGAATCGTAGTGAAAAGTTAACGACTGACCTGATGTGTTTTTAAAATGTGTCGGTGAGGCCATAGTGCCTACGTCCACGCGTCGCTTGTAGTTGACCGTCGCTTCTGGGTCACTTCCACTAGTGCAACGGCTGACGATGTGTCCCGCTAATCTTGAAGCAAACAATGAACTTCGATGTGGTTTTGTTGTTGACTTTTGACGCTGATGTGGTAAGTTGTAGCCTCGATGATTTCTCTTTTATACGAAGTAAACAATCGATTTTTTTCATGTCCGTTTCTCTCGCAATGAAAACAATTTAAACAGTGCAATTTTCATTTGTTTTCATACGGTTTGGTAGGTCTCCGTGACGGTGTTAGCTTGAGTTTCAATAACGCAAACGCTTGTAGCTCCTGTTCCTTGATTTAGTGATGTCAGTTCGTTGTATTTCAAAGAGTAACCACAAACTTTTTTTTCTTCCGTTTTATTCGCTTCGTGTTCGCTCATGGGCCCGCAGGTACCATCCCAACTTCTGATGTCGGGATGGGGTTGCGGAATGGCCGGGTGCGGTGTGTGGCACATTAGATGAGCTATTCGTCATAGTTGTGGACGAGGAGGTAGTTCGAGCGAGATGAAACACTTCAGATACAATTAACTTGATTTATTCCTTATACAATGAAGCACAAAATAACAGTTCCTGGCACAGAGGTCTGTAAGCTAGGTTATCGAAGTCTCGAACAGAATAGTCTTTATTAAATTAACACTAGGCACATTGCAGGGTTATAACACTGACTCTAAACTTGGTATAGCACAACGAAACGGGACAGTTCCAAGGCAGTAGTGCACTCGACGGGGACCCAAAGCGAAGTGTGGGTGGTCGTTCGCTGAGTGAACCGCTCAGACTCTGTCTAGCGCGCCAAAACAGGTTCAGGGGGCGCTACTGTCGCCTTCCAATGGCGCGCCAGTTTCGTTGAACGTCCATACTCATGACCGTTTCCGACATATATATATTCTTATATTTATTCCTGATTTATTACTTAAAGTACATATTATTATTTTATAGGTACACTTTTATTATGTTTTCTTCGAAGACTACGTCTAAATTCTTAAGATAGGTACAAAAGGCGGACTTAATGCCATGAGGCATTCTCTACCAGTCAACCTTAGGGCAAAGCGGAAAAATTTAATCTCGGTGCCTGTTTAATTGAGAGAGGAAGACCGTTCCCGAGGCGAGCCACTTGAATTGAGAATGAATTGGACATGAAACCAGTGCGGTGAAGAGGGATAGTATCGGGTGTTCCAGAAAGTATAAGCACGAGTTCTATATAGAATTAAACGAAGCAATATTAATTTTTAACCATTTTTTTATAATGAATCATGCAATAAACATATTGTGTAACCAATCAAATAAAAAAAAAACAAATTCATTAATTGTAAGCCAAAGACCGGACCTTGGACCTGACACTAGACATAAGCTACAGCACAGACTTGTTACCGACAACTTTGGAGGCTTTGCTTTGTGCCCAAAAAAAAGTCTCAATAGGCCTGGCTTCTGGGCAGTTCAGAGGATTCTTATCCTTAGGCACGTATTCGACTTTGTTATCTTTATACCAAGCTAACGTGTTCTTCGAGTAGTGCACGGATGCCAAATCCGGCCAAAATAACACAGGTTCATCATGCTCGCGGATCATAGGCAGTAAGCAACTATTTAAGCACTCGGTGATGTAGGTATTGGACTTCATTGTTTGCGTAGTCACAAATGGCTTAGATAATTTACCGCACTCACAAATAGCTTGCCAAACCATTGCTTTTTTACTGATTTTTTTCCGTGAAGATGGATTTGTTGGCATCACTGATATCCTGGCCCTCTCGTACGGTATAAAATTGATCACCTGGGAGCATTTTATAATCAAAGGATGATCGGACAAAATGGTCCAAGAACCAATAGCGACGTGACATATATCGTTAGAAAGGTGTTTTAATATACTGCAATAGTTACTATAGAAGCTCATTTCAAATCACTGTGTGAAAAAAGTTATGGCGATATAAAAAAAACTTATTTTCATAGACGATTTTAAGCAATAAAAATGAATTATTTCGTATTCCATGACGTTACAGTGCTAGTTAAAACGTGTTTGTGTGTTGTTTGGGGTGTGAGCGCCTCCTAGTGTGGGTAGTTGGGGATAACCCTCGAGGACCTAAAAACCCGAAAGGGATAAAACCAGCTACCACTGAACATTGCTAGTAATATTTTGCTAATAATAGTAATATGCGGTACAGGACGCAACGTGCAGGTTCTGCCAAGAGTCAGAGGAGACAGCTATGCATATCCTCTGCTCCTGTGGACCACTTATGCACAAAAGAAGTATCCACTTAGGGCAACACTTTGTGCCCCCAGAGGATATACAACAGCTCACGGCCCAAAGAATCTGGGAATTCCTGGACTCAACGGGCCTCAGCAGTGAGCTTTAAGACAGGGCTGCCACAATAGATGAATTCTGGTCGATGCGGCACACAAAAGGCCCAAGCGAAATAATAATAATAATAATATGCTGGTTCTGACATCATTTTGCTAGCCATGTTGGCTAAGATCTGTTGAGCGCCGTACGCAGGGATGAAGGAGTCCTGGGGGGTTGAGTCGAGCTTAGCCGGGGTTCGATGCTATTGTGAGACAACACGCCCCCTTTGGTCCGGATTTCAGGCTAAACGGTGGCCTTGCAGCTAGCCACTGCAGGGAAACGGACACGCGTACCGTATGGATGAGGAGCCATGCTGACGGAGCGAGGGCGTGTGGAGCAACTGGGGGAACTTGGATTGTTTTCCCCAGCCACACTGCCTGCAGCTGCGGATGTTGCGCATGAGACCCAACCAACCACGTCTTTATCTCTCGGGTAGTTCTGGTTCAAGGAACATCCCCAAAGGTACGGGCTCCACGGCGGGTGGGAAGCTCGAGAGATGAAGACAAAGATCATGGATCCCAAACCCCAATGGTGCCGGAGGAGAAACCCGAAGGCGCCCCTACATCAGGTCCCGTGCGGCCAATGCTGTGCCTCTGTGCGGCACCTATACTCAATTGCAAAGGGCGGACGGTGCTGTTCTGCAGTGCTGCCCACCACTACACGTGCCTTTAGGGACGCAAAAGCGGCCCAGACAGGCACCACAACACCACACGGCGGCGCTGGTAACACAGTGCCCCCCCCACACAACGCATCTTGGCTGGCTCTTGGCTTGGTGCTGCCTTCGCAGTGCCTCCACTCATCACACACCGTGGTGGGGCTGTTCTTAAGTGACCCCACACAAGACACGCCGTGGTGGTGCTGTTTCCACAGTGCTGTCATGGAAGAAGCAGTCCGCGCAGGGTGGAACGGCCGCTGGGAAACCGACGGCTTTGAAACCAGGCGCGTTGACGAAACCGACAGGCTCGGCGCAGGCGCAAGGCCGTACCCAGCCCATAAAACATAGCCAAGGGAATGACGCCAAGGGGGTCGTTTCGGCAAGGAGAAATCCGTAGCTCCGGAGCAGACACCAATGGTGGAACTCCCCACAGACGCGACAACCGCGCAGCTCGACGCTGGCTGGACGCTGCAAGAGAGTGCTTAGAGGGGAGGGGTGAAACCCGACTCGGCTTCATGCTGGGCTCGGTGTACATGAAGTTCCAGTGACCACGAGGTAGGTTTTCGCGTCTCTCAAGACGACGAGGCGACAGATTCCGCCCATGGACACTGCCGCGGAGACCGAGGCATCCGCTGACGTAGTCGCGGAGAAGCCCGGGTACCAAACCCCAGAGCAGACCGCCCTGGTCTCCGAGAAAGACGAAGAAGAACTTTTTTGGCCGTCATCAGCCCTTCAGGGCACCGGTAGGCAATTTTTTTGATATGGCAATGTGTAAAATAAAACAATAAACTATATATTAATCATATCTTTTTTCTTTACATTCTGGTAGAGAATGACCCTCACCCTGCACTCTGCTCTGCACCCCCCAGAACTACTCACAAACACGTTTCAACCAGCACTGCAACGCCATGGGAAACGAAATAATTCATTTTTATTGCTTAAAATCGCCTATGTAAATAAGTTTTTTATATCGCCATAACTTTTTTCACACAGTGATTTGAAATGAGCTCCCATAGTAACTATTGTAGCATATTGAAGCACCTTTCTAATGATATATGTCACGTCGCTATTGGTTCTTGGACCAGCCTCCATACACTTTTGCCGGTCCTCCTTTATGTAAGTCTCGTCATCCATAATAATACATGCTGATTTTCGGCACAACAGAGTATCATAAAATTTTTGAGCTATCGGCTTTACACTGGCGGCCTGCTTGCTGCTTCGTTTTGGTTTTTTCTGTTTTTTAAATGTTTTAAGACCAATTCTTGCTTTGGCTCGATGAACATTGCTTGCCGATGTCTGTAGTTTTTTGGCCACATCCCTAATAGATAGATCGGGTTCTCTGCTGAATGCTTGAGCGATTTTCCGGTCTAAATTTCGGTTTGCAGGTCCCGGTTTTCGGCCGCTTTTGGGTGCATCGCAAACAGAGTATTCTTCGCCGTAATTTCGTATAGCTGTACGATAATTTTACGTTTTTCAGGAGAAATGCCTCGCATTTTGAGTATTTTACAGAAAGGCACTTCAAATAATAACCGTATTTGTTGGTAACCATGGAAACAGAAAACCTACATTTAAACTTTTTTCTTATAGTTATTCAGAAAAAAATAGTAGCACTTCAATATGTGCTTATACTTTTTGGAACACCCGATACTGTAAGTTAAATAATGTTTTCTGAAAAAAATACTGACCGTTGATTTTTTTTTCGGCATTTCTTCTTAGTAATGGTCTCCTCTTGTGAAAAGCCGGTAGACACAGACATATTAACGTGTCTTATGGCCTACGTGCAGAATAAACTTAATTATTTCATTATTTATTACGTACAAAAAGAAAGGAACTTACTTGAACGTGGCCCCGCAGATGTGGCAAGTATACTTCACCCCGCGGTGCCACTTGCCGTGCATGTTCGCTTCGGGGCTGAAACAAATATAACAATCGTACATCGTCCGGTGATCGCCAACGTGTGTGCGTGTGCGTGTGTGTGCGCCGGAGGCTCACCCGGTGTGTGTGTATCAGACAGAAAAAAAATAAAATAAATAAATATCAGACAGAAAACCTCACACAAATCAACCTAGTCCCAAATTAAGCTCAAGAAGGCTTGTGTTATGGGTACTAGGCGACGATATACATACTTACATAGATAAATAAATACTTAAATACATAGAACATCCACGACCCAGGCACAAATATTCGTGTTCATCACACAAATATTTGCCCTTGCCGGGATTCGAACCCGGGACCGTCGGCTCAGTAGGCAGTTGCTTAACCACTGCGCCAACCGCGTCGCGTCGTCGTGTATGTATCGGAGGCTCACCCGGTGTGTGTGTATGTATCGGAGGCTCACCCGGTGTGTGTGTGTGTATGTATCGGAGGCTCACCCGGTGTGTGTGTGTGTATGTATCGGAGGCTCACCCGGTGTGTGTGTGTGTATGTATCGGAGGCTCACCCGGTGTGTGTGTGTGTATGTATCGGAGGCTCACCCGGTGTGTGTGTGTGTGTATGTATCGGAGGCTCACCCGGTGTGTGTGTATGTATCGGAGGCTCACCCGGTGTGTGTGTATGTATCGGAGGCTCACCCGGTGTGTGTGTATGTATCGGAGGCTCACCCGGTGTGTGTGTATGTATCGGAGGCTCACCCGGTGTGTGTGTGTGTATGTATCGGAGGCTCACCCGGTGTGTGTGTATGTATCGGAGGCTCACCCGGTGTGTGTGTATGTATCGGAGGCTCACCCGGTGTGTGTGTATGTATCGGAGGCTCACCCGGTGTGTGTGTGTATGTATCGGAGGCTCACCCGGTCTTGGAGACGTGGTCGCACTTGAGACAGCGGTACTGCCGCTCGTGCCTGTGTGTGTGTGTGTGTGTGTGTATGTATCGGATGCTCACCCGGTCTTGGAGACGTGGTCGCACTTGAGACAGCGGTACTGCCGCTCGTGCCTGTGTGTGTGTGTGTGTGTGTATGTATCGGAGGCTCACCCGGTCTTGGAGACGTGGTCGCACTTGAGACAGCGGTACTGCCGCTCGTGCCTGTGTGTGTGTGTGTGTGTGTATGTATCGGAGGCTCACCCGGTCTTGGAGACGTGGTCGCACTTGAGACAGCGGTCCTGCCGCTCGTGCCTGTGTGTGTGTGTGTGTGTGTATGTATCGGAGGCTCACCCGGTCTTGGAGACGTGGTCGCACTTGAGACAGCGGTACTGCCGCTCGTGCCTGTGTGTGTGTGTGTGTGTGTGTATGTATCGGAGGCTCACCCGGTCTTGGAGACGTGGTCGCACTTGAGACAGCGGTACTGCCGCTCGTGCCTGTGTGTGTGTGTGTGTGTATGTATCGGAGGCTCACCCGGTCTTGGAGACGTGGTCGCACTTGAGACAGCGGTACTGCCGCTCGTGCCTGTGTGTGTGTGTGTGTGTGTGTGTGTGTATGTATCGGAGGCTCACCCGGTCTTGGAGACGTGGTCGCACTTGAGACAGCGGTACTGCCGCTCGTGCCTGTGTGTGTGTGTGTGTGTGTGTGTGTGTGTATGTATCGGAGGCTCACCCGGTCTTGGAGACGTGGTCGCACTTGAGACAGCGGTACTGCCGCTCGTGCCTGTGTGTGTGTGTGTGTGTGTGTATGTATCGGAGGCTCACCCGGTCTTGGAGACGTGGTCGCACTTGAGACAGCGGTACTGCCACTCGTGCCTGTGTGTGTGTGTGTGTGTGTGTGTGTGTGTGTGTATGTATCGGAGGCTCACCCGGTCTTGGAGACGTGGTCGCACTTGAGACAGCGGTACTGCCGCTCGTGCCTGTGTGTGTGTGTGTGTGTGTGTATGTATCGGAGGCTCACCCGGTCTTGGAGACGTGGTCGCACTTGAGACAGCGGTACTGCCGCTCGTGCCTGTGTGTGTGTGTGTGTGTGTGTGTGTGTGTATGTATCGGAGGCTCACCCGGTCTTGGAGACGTGGTCGCACTTGAGACAGCGGTACTGCCGCTCGTGCCTGTGTGTGTGTGTGTATGTATCGGAGGCTCACCCGGTCTTGGAGACGTGGTCGCACTTGAGACAGCGGTACTGCCGCTCGTGCCTGTGTGTGTGTGTGTGTGTGTGTGTGTGTGTGTGTATGTATCGGAGGCTCACCCGGTCTTGGAGACGTGGTCGCACTTGAGACAGCGGTACTGCCGCTCGTGCCTGTGTGTGTGTGTGTGTGTGTGTATGTATCGGAGGCTCACCCGGTCTTGGAGACGTGGTCGCACTTGAGACAGCGGTACTGCCGCTCGTGCCTGTGTGTGTGTGTGTGTGTGTATGTATCGGAGGCTCACCCGGTCTTGGAGACGTGGTCGCACTTGAGACAGCGGTACTGCCGCTCGTGCCTGTGTGTGTGTGTGTGTGTGTATGTATCGGAGGCTCACCCGGTCTTGGAGACGTGGTCGCACTTGAGACAGCGGTACTGCCGCTCGTGCCTGTGTGTGTGTGTGTGTGTGTATGTATCGGAGGCTCACCCGGTCTTGGAGACGTGGTCGCACTTGAGACAGCGGTACTGCCGCTCGTGCCTGTGTGTGTGTGTGTGTGTGTGTGTGTATGTATCGGAGGCTCACCCGGTCTTGGAGACGTGGTCGCACTTGAGACAGCGGTACTGCCGCTCGTGCCTGTGTGTGTGTGTGTGTGTGTGTGTGTGTGTGTGTGTATCGGAGGCTCACCCGGTCTTGGAGACGTGGTCGCACTTGAGACAGCGGTACTGCCGCTCGTGCCTGTGTGTGTGTGTGTGTGTGTGTGTGTGTATGTATCGGAGGCTCACCCGGTCTTGGAGACGTGGTCGCACTTGAGACAGCGGTACTGCCACTCGTGCCTGTGTGTGTGTGTGTGTGTGTGTATGTATCGGAGGCTCACCCGGTCTTGGAGACGTGGTCGCACTTGAGACAGCGGTACTGCCGCTCGTGCCTGTGTGTGTGTGTGTGTGTGTGTGTGTGTGTGTATGTATCGGAGGCTCACCCGGTCTTGGAGACGTGGTCGCACTTGAGACAGCGGTACTGCCGCTCGTGCCTGTGTGTGTGTGTGTGTGTGTGTGTGTGTGTATGTATCGGAGGCTCACCCGGTCTTGGAGACGTGGTCGCACTTGAGACAGCGGTACTGCCGCTCGTGCCTGTGTGTGTGTGTGTGTGTGTGTGTGTGTGTATGTATCGGAGGCTCACCCGGTCTTGGAGACGTGGTCGCACTTGAGACAGCGGTACTGCCGCTCGTGCCTGTGTGTGTGTGTGTGTGTGTGTATGTATCGGAGGCTCACCCGGTCTTGGAGACGTGGTCGCACTTGAGACAGCGGTACTGCCGCTCGTGCCTGTGTGTGTGTGTGTGTGTGTGTGTGTGTGTGTGTGTGTATGTATCGGAGGCTCACCCGGTCTTGGAGACGTGGTCGCACTTGAGACAGCGGTACTGCCGCTCGTGCCTGTGTGTGTGTGTGTGTGTATGTATCGGAGGCTCACCCGGTCTTGGAGACGTGGTCGCACTTGAGACAGCGGTACTGCCGCTCGTGCCTGTGTGTGTGTGTGTGTGTGTGTGTATGTATCGGAGGCTCACCCGGTCTTGGAGACGTGGTCGCACTTGAGACAGCGGTACTGCCGCTCGTGCCTGTGTGTGTGTGTGTGTGTGTGTGTGTGTGTGTGTATGTATCGGAGGCTCACCCGGTCTTGGAGACGTGGTCGCACTTGAGACAGCGGTACTGCCGCTCGTGCCTGTGTGTGTGTGTGTGTGTGTATGTATCGGAGGCTCACCCGGTCTTGGAGACGTGGTCGCACTTGAGACAGCGGTACTGCCGCTCGTGCCTGTGTGTGTGTGTGTGTGTGTGTGTGTGTGTGTGTGTGTATGTATCGGAGGCTCACCCGGTCTTGGAGACGTGGTCGCACTTGAGACAGCGGTACTGCCGCTCGTGCCTGTGTGTGTGTGTGTATGTATCGGAGGCTCACCCGGTCTTGGAGACGTGGTCGCACTTGAGACAGCGGTACTGCCGCTCGTGCCTGTGTGTGTGTGTGTGTGTGTGTGTGTGTGTATGTATCGGAGGCTCACCCGGTCTTGGAGACGTGGTCACACTTGAGACAGCGGTACTGCCGCTCGTGCCTGTGTGTGTGTGTGTGTGTGTGTATGTATCGGAGGCTCACCCGGTCTTGGAGACGTGGTCGCACTTGAGACAGCGGTACTGCCGCTCGTGCCTGTGTGTGTGTGTGTGTGTGTATGTATCGGAGGCTCACCCGGTCTTGGAGACGTGGTCGCACTTGAGACAGCGGTACTGCCGCTCGTGCCTGTGTGTGTGTGTGTGTGTGTATGTATCGGAGGCTCACCCGGTCTTGGAGACGTGGTCGCACTTGAGACAGCGGTACTGCCGCTCGTGCCTGTGTGTGTGTGTGTATGTATCGGAGGCTCACCCGGTCTTGGAGACGTGGTCGCACTTGAGACAGCGGTACTGCCGCTCGTGCCTGTGTGTGTGTGTGTGTGTGTGTGTGTGTATGTATCGGAGGCTCACCCGGTCTTGGAGACGTGGTCACACTTGAGACAGCGGTACTGCCGCTCGTGCCTGTGTGTGTGTGTGTGTGTGTGTATGTATCGGAGGCTCACCCGGTCTTGGAGACGTGGTCGCACTTGAGACAGCGGTACTGCCGCTCGTGCCTGTGTGTGTGTGTGTGTGTGTATGTATCGGAGGCTCACCCGGTCTTGGAGACGTGGTCGCACTTGAGACAGCGGTACTGCCGCTCGTGCCTGTGTGTGTGTGTGTGTGTGTGTATGTATCGGAGGCTCACCCGGTCTTGGAGACGTGGTCGCACTTGAGACAGCGGTACTGCCGCTCGTGCCTGTGTGTGTGTGTGTGTGTGTGTATGTATCGGAGGCTCACCCGGTCTTGGAGACGTGGTCGCACTTGAGACAGCGGTACTGCCGCTCGTGCCTGTGTGTGTGTGTGTGTGTGTGTATGTATCGGAGGCTCACCCGGTCTTGGAGACGTGGTCGCACTTGAGACAGCGGTACTGCCGCTCGTGCCTGTGTGTGTGTGTGTGTGTGTGTGTGTGTATGTATCGGAGGCTCACCCGGTCTTGGAGACGTGGTCGCACTTGAGACAGCGGTACTGCCGCTCGTGCCTGTGTGTGTGTGTGTGTGTGTGTATGTATCGGAGGCTCACCCGGTCTTGGAGACGTGGTCGCACTTGAGACAGCGGTACTGCCGCTCGTGCCTGTGTGTGTGTGTGTGTGTGTGTGTGTGTATGTATCGGAGGCTCACCCGGTCTTGGAGACGTGGTCGCACTTGAGACAGCGGTACTGCCGCTCGTGCCTGTGTGTGTGTGTGTGTGTGTGTGTGTGTGTGTGTGTATGTATCGGAGGCTCACCCGGTCTTGGAGACGTGGTCGCACTTGAGACAGCGGTACTGCCGCTCGTGCCTGTGTGTGTGTGTGTGTGTGTGTGTGTATGTATCGGAGGCTCACCCGGTCTTGGAGACGTGGTCGCACTTGAGACAGCGGTACTGCCGCTCGTGCCTGTGTGTGTGTGTGTGTGTGTGTGTGTGTATGTATCGGAGGCTCACCCGGTCTTGGAGACGTGGTCGCACTTGAGACAGCGGTACTGCCGCTCGTGCCTGTGTGTGTGTGTGTGTGTGTGTGTGTGTGTGTGTGTATGTATCGGAGGCTCACCCGGTCTTGGAGACGTGGTCGCACTTGAGACAGCGGTACTGCCGCTCGTGCCTGTGTGTGTGTGTGTGTGTGTATGTATCGGAGGCTCACCCGGTCTTGGAGACGTGGTCGCACTTGAGACAGCGGTACTGCCGCTCGTGCCTGTGTGTGTGTGTGTGTGTGTGTATGTATCGGAGGCTCACCCGGTCTTGGAGACGTGGTCGCACTTGAGACAGCGGTACTGCCGCTCGTGCCTGTGTGTGTGTGTGTGTGTGTGTGTGTGTATGTATCGGAGGCTCACCCGGTCTTGGAGACGTGGTCGCACTTGAGACAGCGGTACTGCCGCTCGTGCCTGTGTGTGTGTGTGTGTGTGTGTGTGTGTATGTATCGGAGGCTCACCCGGTCTTGGAGACGTGGTCGCACTTGAGACAGCGGTACTGCCGCTCGTGCCTGTGTGTGTGTGTGTGTGTGTGTGTGTGTATGTATCGGAGGCTCACCCGGTCTTGGAGACGTGGTCGCACTTGAGACAGCGGTACTGCCGCTCGTGCCTGTGTGTGTGTGTGTGTGTGTATGTATCGGAGGCTCACCCGGTCTTGGAGACGTGGTCGCACTTGAGACAGCGGTACTGCCGCTCGTGCCTGTGTGTGTGTGTGTATGTATCGGAGGCTCACCCGGTCTTGGAGACGTGGTCGCACTTGAGACAGCGGTACTGCCGCTCGTGCCTGTGTGTGTGTGTGTGTGTGTGTGTGTATGTATCGGAGGCTCACCCGGTCTTGGAGACGTGGTCGCACTTGAGACAGCGGTACTGCCGCTCGTGCCTGTGTGTGTGTGTGTGTGTGTGTGTGTGTGTGTATGTATCGGAGGCTCACCCGGTCTTGGAGACGTGGTCGCACTTGAGACAGCGGTACTGCCGCTCGTGCCTGTGTGTGTGTGTGTGTGTGTATGTATCGGAGGCTCACCCGGTCTTGGAGACGTGGTCGCACTTGAGACAGCGGTACTGCCGCTCGTGCCTGTGTGTGTGTGTGTGTGTGTGTGTATGTATCGGAGGCTCACCCGGTCTTGGAGACGTGGTCGCACTTGAGACAGCGGTACTGCCGCTCGTGCCTGTGTGTGTGTGTGTGTGTGTGTGTATGTATCGGAGGCTCACCCGGTCTTGGAGACGTGGTCGCACTTGAGACAGCGGTACTGCCGCTCGTGCCTGTGTGTGTGTGTGTGTGTGTGTGTATGTATCGGAGGCTCACCCGGTCTTGGAGACGTGGTCGCACTTGAGACAGCGGTACTGCCGCTCGTGCCTGTGTGTGTGTGTGTGTGTGTGTGTGTGTATGTATCGGAGGCTCACCCGGTCTTGGAGACGTGGTCGCACTTGAGACAGCGGTACTGCCGCTCGTGCCTGTGTGTGTGTGTGTGTGTGTGTGTGTGTGTATGTATCGGAGGCTCACCCGGTCTTGGAGACGTGGTCGCACTTGAGACAGCGGTACTGCCGCTCGTGCCTGTGTGTGTGTGTGTGTGTGTGTGTATGTATCGGAGGCTCACCCGGTCTTGGAGACGTGGTCGCACTTGAGACAGCGGTACTGCCGCTCGTGCCTGTGTGTGTGTGTGTGTGTGTGTGTATGTATCGGAGGCTCACCCGGTCTTGGAGACGTGGTCGCACTTGAGACAGCGGTCCTGCCGCTCGTGCCTGTGTGTGTGTGTGTGTGTGTGTGTGTGTGTGTGTGTGTGTATGTATCGGAGGCTCACCCGGTCTTGGAGACGTGGTCGCACTTGAGACAGCGGTACTGCCGCTCGTGCCTGTGTGTGTGTGTGTGTGTGTGTGTGTATGTATCGGAGGCTCACCCGGTCTTGGAGACGTGGTCGCACTTGAGACAGCGGTACTGCCGCTCGTGCCTGTGTGTGTGTGTGTGTGTGTGTGTGTGTATGTATCGGAGGCTCACCCGGTCTTGGAGACGTGGTCGCACTTGAGACAGCGGTACTGCCGCTCGTGCCTGTGTGTGTGTGTGTGTGTGTGTGTGTGTGTGTGTGTATGTATCGGAGGCTCACCCGGTCTTGGAGACGTGGTCGCACTTGAGACAGCGGTACTGCCGCTCGTGCCTGTGTGTGTGTGTGTGTATGTATCGGAGGCTCACCCGGTCTTGGAGACGTGGTCGCACTTGAGACAGCGGTACTGCCGCTCGTGCCTGTGTGTGTGTGTGTGTGTGTGTGTGTATGTATCGGAGGCTCACCCGGTCTTGGAGACGTGGTCGCACTTGAGACAGCGGTACTGCCGCTCGTGCCTGTGTGTGTGTGTGTGTGTGTGTGTGTGTGTGTGTGTGTGTGTATGTATCGGAGGCTCACCCGGTCTTGGAGACGTGGTCGCACTTGAGACAGCGGTACTGCCGCTCGTGCCTGTGTGTGTGTGTGTGTGTGTGTATGTATCGGAGGCTCACCCGGTCTTGGAGACGTGGTCGCACTTGAGACAGCGGTACTGCCGCTCGTGCCTGTGTGTGTGTGTGTGTGTATGTATCGGAGGCTCACCCGGTCTTGGAGACGTGGTCGCACTTGAGACAGCGGTACTGCCGCTCGTGCCTGTGTGTGTGTGTGTGTGTATGTATCGGAGGCTCACCCGGTCTTGGAGACGTGGTCGCACTTGAGACAGCGGTACTGCCGCTCGTGCCTGTGTGTGTGTGTGTGTATGTATCGGAGGCTCACCCGGTCTTGGAGACGTGGTCGCACTTGAGACAGCGGTACTGCCGCTCGTGCCTGTGTGTGTGTGTGTGTATGTATCGGAGGCTCACCCGGTCTTGGAGACGTGGTCGCACTTGAGACAGCGGTACTGCCGCTCGTGCCTGTGCGTGTGCTTCAGCAGCGTCGTCTTCGTGCGCCAGCGAGTGAAGCACGCGTAGCACTCGTGCGCACCCCGAGCCTGGTTCATAAATATCGGACGAATTCGCACAAATCGATCTAGCCCCAAATTAACCTCAAGAAGGCTTGTTATGGGTACTAGAGGATGATATACGTACTTACATAGATATATATATACTTAACTACATAGTACAACCATGACCCTAGCACAAATATGCGAGTTCATCACACAAATATATGCCCTGGCTTGGAAATAATGATTTATTGTATCAAGTACCCGTACAGCAGCGCAGTCATATGTCACAAAGCCAAAGTGACAAAGCTGCCGCGCCCAGGCATCGGATATCGTTATTCGGCTCTATACAAAATACCGTTATTCAATTTAAATAAATAGGTAAATAAATAAGGGATATATTTAAATGCACATCTGTATAATTTTTCAGTACACTAGGTAACTCCACTAATTAACTGAATGCTGTGCAAAAAAAAACAATTGATTAACTGTCCTACAAAAAAAAACTTAAACATCATACAAAACGTGATGACCTTTTTAACCGAATTCACACCAAAAATATGGTTAGTACATCGGATATATTTGAGTTTCACCAAAAATACTGACTTGCACACTAATTATCCTCGCACTGCACACTATAAGATCAGACTCGGCCGGGTTAGGTTAGGTTAGATTTTTTTTTATATCCAGTAAAACAGTTTTGCAAATACCTTTAAATGGTATATTGAATTCGCATTATTTAGTGTGCAAGTCAGTATTTTTGGTGAAACTCAAATATTTTGATCGAAAAAAGGGAATATAGGTACAGATATCGATTTAAATACATGCCAATAAAATAATATCTTTAAAACTTACGCAACGGATTTTGTTGCGTTTTTTAATAGATAGACTGATTCAAGAGGAAGGTTTGTATGTATCATACATGCATAATTTATCAGCACTGCACCCGTGCGAAGCCGGGCGGGTTGCTAGTAATTAAATATGTCTAACCAAGGTTTTATTAAGATTAATGTAATAATTAGTATAGTTTACCGGGTCATGCTTCGCCATGTGGTTGTCAAACGACGAACGGGTGAGGAACCCTTTGAAGCACTTGTCGCAGCGGTGCGGGGAGTTCAGATAGTTTGAGGAATTCTTCCTCGCCTGCACCCGTTCGATCTGCTGCTCCTTGCTGAACACAACCACCATCACGTCGACATTACTGTTCTTCAATTGTTCCTCAGTCATCACCTCTTCATCGGAGTCATGTTCGAGTGGTTCGTTGTTTGAGTTCAAGTTTATCACCTGGTTTTTCAACACTTCTTCAATCACCCGGTCTTTGCTTAAAACTACCGCATTATTTTTACTGTTCTTTGATTCTTCTCTGCTATCTTTCAATGATATCTCCTTCTCTTTTACCTCGGCTAGGGGTTCTTCATCAGATTTATACATTTCTTCAATATGCTGTTCCTCCTCAACATGATTACTGTTCTCAGATTCATTACTACCTTCCTCTTTTATTAGTGCAGCAGATTCATCAGACTCATATTTGAATGGCTCTTCATATGTGTCTATTTCTCTGTCTTCAAAGTCTGAGTCTTCCAAGTATTCTTCTTTCATGGGGTATGGGACCTCTACCTCGTTTATGACATAGTTTTCTTTTACTGTTTCCGTGGTGAGCGGATAGTGGAGGGAGTGGCGACTGCGATCTATGTTTCTTAAACGCGCAGTAGTTAGCTGAAAATATATTCATATTGCTACAATTGTTAATATTTATTAACAAAATAAATATTAGACAACCTCAGACAAATTAACATCCACAGCACAGCAAGTTCTCTCATTTGTTAAGGGTTACTAGACAATGATATACATTATACATACTTACATATGTATAGAAATATATACATACATACAAAAATTGGGCAAGTGCGAGTCCGACTCGCGCATGAAGGGTTCCGTACCTATACATATAGGTATACAATCTATAACAAGTTTGTTGTATGGGAGCCCCCCTTAAATATTTATTTTATTTTATTTTTAGTATTTGTTGTTATAGCGGCAATAGAAATACATCATCTGTGAAAATTTCAACTGTCTAGCTATCACCGTTGTTGAGATACAGCCTGGTGACAGACGGACGGACGGATGGAAGGACGGACAGACGGACGGACAGCGAAGTCTCAGTAATAGGGTCCCGTTTTTACCCTTTGGGTACGGAACCCTAAAAATAATTAATAGAAATAAAAAGTATTTATTTATTTACAAAAGGACTGACAACAGTACCACACTTTAAAAGTAGGATAGTAAACAACGTCTAGAAAGAAATAAGACAAATAAAGAACATATAGTGCCTATTTGCTATAATACAACCTGAAGGCATATAAAAATTAAGAAATGGTAGCCTATCGCAACTTCGAAACATTGTTTCCCCACTGTATCGTTTCGCCGAATTTTCATTTGCCCGAAAGCAATTTTTCCTGAAGCCCATAATATTTTCAGGATTTTATAAACATCGTTTTATAGAACCCGTTAGGTTAGGTTAGGTTTGTTTTATAATTATTTTGAAATGTTAATAGTTTTGGAATAAACGGCGAAACGTTACAGCGGGGAAACAAAAATTCAGGATTATGATAGGTAACCTTAAGAAATTGCTTGATAAAAGGATGCATGGCTTCTATACAACAGTTAGACATTCTCTCATCTGCCTGGCTTAAATATCTCAATAGCATACTTTGATTGCCTTGCTTCTACCATAATGCCATATGATTAAAGTTTTTTTCAATATAAACATTCTACTAGCCTACATCCTCCTAAGACCTTCACTGTCATTTTAAGAATGTTTAATATGGCTTTAAAATTTGTACATTGCAGTGTACAGAGGGCCTTAAGAGGATAGTCATATTTTAAAGCATTTTCTCTGCAGTTAGCACTTACTTTTCGATGTTTTTTTAAAGCACTGGTAAGTATATTCTGGGCTTTATTGCATTTCTCCATAAACGATACACTTTTCAATAGGAGAGCGGCACACATGCTGCAGATGTGTTGAGGCCGACCTTCCAAAGACATCTGGAATGTTTGATGACCGTTAAGACACAAACCAGATAGAATGTTACAATAGAGTATGTAGTCGTTACCCCTCATATGCATTATCAAAAAATTTGCCAAACAAGTTTTAAACTAACTAATATTTCATTTCATTTATTTATTGCAATACCATGGTTATAAATACAAGATGTTAAAAGATGTTTAATATTTAAAGTTAAAGCTGTAAAGTTGAAGCAACTCGCACAGATTCGTGTTTAAGCATGCGAGGGGTTAATAGTTAATTATGTGGAATAGGTACTCAGCGGCAAGTATTATACACAAGCACAAAAACACATTTATTAGTATTCTATTGATCTAAAATTATAAAATGATATGAATTAAGAACTGGTGAAGTTGCAACCGGTAAAGTTAAATAATCCTATTCCTGAAATTAGGTATTGAAGGTAACTTCTATCAGTAACTGTTTACAGCTTTTTCGACCTTTTACAAAGTGACTCGTGCATTCTTGCGTTTTTTATTTATCGAATAGCACTATAACCTCTAGAAGTCCAATGTCCTACGCATAGCTCATAAACTTCTATGTGGTTAACTTTTCGTTTATTTGTCAAGGCTTAATTGCAAATCTTGGTATAATCAGGTAGAGCCAGAAGGCAGGAGGAGAGTCAGGAAGAAAAAACATGTAGGTAAACACTAACCCGCCATCCTGTAAACATTTCAAACGACTCCGCGAGATTATTCTTGAACATATCAAACAGTTTGACGTCAGTTATCAAACACACACGACACGCGAGTAATTCTTCCATGGTTTTAGCAATATTTTAGAGAATATTTGATGGGTATCGTCTTTTTATCGTTTTCACAACAAACCAATCCTAGTACGACCGAAGCCATACCTAAATTTCGGACATTCACATTTGTCATTTTTTACCTGACAGTTTTTTTTTTTTTTCTTACCTGACAGGTGGCATTCTCATATTTTATTTTTCTGAATTGTATGGCCTTGTAACTAGACCTTTAAGCCAACGGTGTTGCCAACGAGTATCTCCAATCCTCTTTGAGTATTAAGCCAACGGAGACGCCATAACGTAAAAAACCTCTTCGAGCATTTTTTGGGGTAAGGTGCACACGTACAGAACACATATTATTTCATGAAGAACTCAACAGTCTCAACAGACACAAATTTTGCTGTTGCTATATACGCACACTACAGAAAAATTCAACTTATCAAAAATTACACGCACAAAGACATCGTTATCGCGTAACTATGCAGTCATCATCATCATCCTCCTAGCCTTTGTCCCATTTTTAGGGTTCCGTAGCCAAATGGCAAAAAACGGAACCCTTATAGATTCGTCATGTCTGTCTGTCTGTCCGTTCGTATGTCACAGCCATTTTTTTCCGAAACTATAAGAGCTATACTGTTGAAACTTGGTAGGTAGATGTATTCTGTGAACCGCATTAAGATTTTGATGCAAAAATAAAAAAATAATAATAAATTTTGGGGGCTCCCCATACTTAGAACTGAAACTCAAATTTTTTTTTTTCATCAAACATACGTGTGGGGTATCTATGGATAGGTCTTCAAAAATGATATCGAGGTTTCTAAAATATTTTTTTTCTAAACCGAATAGTTTGCGTGACAGACGCTTCCAAAGTGGAAAAAAGTTGGTCCCCCCCCCTGTAACTTCTAAAATAAGAAAATGAAAAATCTAAAAAAAACACATGATGTAAATTACTATAAAAACTACCAACGAAAATTGTTTTGAACGAGATCTAGTCAGTAGTTTTTTTTTTATATTTTAATACCTAACTTTGCACCTAATTTATATGGGGCGCTATACATACCAGGTGCAAACTTAACTTAACCACTTAGGGATGGAGTGTTTGTACGGAACCCTCGGTGCGCGAGTCCGACTCGCACTTGGCCGGTTTTTTGAGAATGAATTCTCAATCGGGGTCGGCTACCGCGTAACTATGCAGTATACCATTATTATTATTACAATAACAACCAATCTATGATAACCGCACTATAATGACATTAGTTTAAATACCTTTCAGTTCTAGGTGAATCTCGTAATATCATTTGAAGGAATGCTTTCTTTCGCTGTTTTTCGTGTGGTAAACACGTGTACATTTTATTAAATAATATTGCGTTCACGACTGTGAATGGTATTATATATCTTCATTGGCGTATTGTGGCCGGGTGGGCCTTGCCCATCCCAACATGGTCTGGGCACTAGACAGGATTTTGGGTTACCGATAGAAAGTCATGAATTCAACTCATAGGCCATGGTAAGTCCCCACCCAGGCCCCACCTGAAAAATAATCTTAGATACGCCAATGGATATCTTTAAACAGGTATTCGTGTTTTATGACATTGATATTGTGGGAAACCGTAATGATCAGCCATGTTTTGTATACAGCCACGTTTTCCGAGGCCATGTGGACTTGGAAAACACGGCCGTACAAAATACGGCTGGGCAAAACGTGGCCGAGCAATGATTGTTGGGGGCAGTTTTTCTAATCTAAGCCAATTACGTTAAATGTACGGCCGTGAACCAAACTGCTAGGTTAGAACTGCGACCACAACAGCGCGCGAGCGTATCGTGGTAGCGGTCGGTGAAGCGCCAGAACCGAATTACTACCAGTAAAGAAGGTTAGAATAGATATGCATACCTACTTGCATTTTCGGGACTCGGAAAACATGGCCGTGCAAAACGCAGCCGAACAAAGACGGGCCGAGCGTCAAGGACATGGACTCGGAAAACGCGGCTGTACAAAACATGGTCGAGCAGAACGTGGCCGGGAAATATCGGCCTGAACAAGCTCGGTACAGGCGGGTTTTTCGAAGTTATTTTTGCTCGGCCGTGCTTTGTACTTTGTACAGTCACGTTTTCCGAATCCAAAAAACCGGCCAAGTGCGTGTCGGACTCACGCACAAAGGGTTCCGTACCATTGATTTATGAAATTTAGAGTTTACGATTTATATTATATAAAAAAAAAACTACTAACTAGATCTCGTTCAAAACAATTTTCGTTGGTAGTTTTTATAATAATGTACATCATATGTTTTTTTTAGATTTTTCAATTTCTTATTTTAGAAGTTAAAGGGCGGGGGCAACTTTTTTCCACTTTGGAAGCGTCTGTCACGCAAACTATTCGGTTTAGAAAAAAAATATTTTAGAAACCTCGATATCATTTTTGAAGACCTATCCATACATACCCCACACGTATGTTTGATGAAAAAAAAAATTTTGAGTTTCAGTTCTAAGTATGGGGAGCCCCCAATATTTATTATTATTTTTTTATTTTTGCATCAAAATCTTAATGCGGTTCACAGAATACATCTACCAACAAAGTTTCAACAGTATAGCTCTTATAGTTTCGGAAAAAAATGGCTGTGACATACGGACGGACAGACCGACGGACAGACTGACATGACGAATCTATAAGGGTTCCGTTTTTTGCCATTTGGCTACGGAACCCTAAAAATGGACTCGGAACACATGGCTATACAAAAACCCTACTCGACATCGTTGGCAAAATTATTGCCAGCGTAAGAAATTAGTTTCATTGGAGTAACAAAAACTGGTTTTTAACCTATTTTCGACTGCACGCAATGAAAGCATTAAAAAGCTGTTAGTATCTAGAACTCAGGAAAATGTATTATTCATTTCAAAAAGTTGATTGAAAATATCAATACATATATTTGTCATAATATAAATAATATTTTTTTAAAGGAACTAGCTGTGCCCCGCGGTGTTACCCGCTCATCCCACGGGAACACTAAATTTATTCGGGATGAAAAGTATCCTATGTCCTTTCCCGGGTCTCAAACTATCTCCATACCAAATTTCATCTAAGTCGGTTCAGCGGTTTAAGAGTGAAGAGGTAACAGACAGACAGACAGACACACTCGCATTTATAATACATACACTAGTTTTTGCCCGCGACTACGTACGCGTGGAACTTGATAAAAGGGATTATTAAAAGCGCCTAAGCAAATGTAAAAGGTCTTTTGGTCTAATAATTACATTTTCTACAGGGTCACCGCACCCCAACAGAAATGTTCACTCACTTTTCAATCTTTTTAGGTATAATTTCCAGGATGAAAACTATCCTATGTCCTTCCTCGGATCTTAAACTATCTCTATGCCAAATTTCATCAAAATCGATTCAGCAGTTTAAGCGTGAAGAGGTAACAGACAGACAGACAGATACACTTTCGCATTTATAATATTAGTATGGATAAGGTTTCTCAAATAAAAGTCCACGTGGTACTATGCTCGTATATTACTGTTGTATTAAGACGGGGTGTTGCTGGAGCGCTTCGCGGAGCTCCTGCGGCATCGCGGGCAGCTTGCTGGCGATGAAGAAGCGCAGCGTGGAGCGCAGCGCGGGCGGGAAGTCCGGGCGCGGGAAGGCCTGCGCCAGCGCCGCGTAGCAGCCCGGCAGGTGCCAGCGCAGCGCCGTCTTCTCCTCCGACTGACACACAACATACACAACATCACTATGGTTCATTAATAGTGCATCACGTGACGCAGGGTGCAGGGTGGTAAACGAGAAATTAGAAACGAGTGTCTTAGAAACCCGAAGCCGAAAGCGAGACAATAATGACACGAGTTTAGAATTCCTTTACACCAAAGTAACTTATGTATGACAATTTGCTTTGCTTTGCAATTAGTAGTCGATACCATACAAAAATTAATTACCGCCCTAGGACGTAATATAGGACTTACCGCCTGGTTTTCTAGCATGTAAAGCCTTTATTTACGAGCGAGTGTAGTAAAAAAAATTAAAAGCGATACATGATTTGAAAGGTTTTGCAGCATCAGCTGAACAGCACCATCTGTTAAATATAATGTATTTTTCTCAAACATGCATTAAAATGTCGTTATTACGTGCGTTATAACAGGCTTCGAAGTATGACGTTTCGGGCCGAACAAATCGAGATAATTTCATACAAATAGAAGGCCAACTATTTTAAAACATGGCGTTTGTGTTCATGAACAGGCTAGCAAACGGAATTATATTTTTTTTGACTGGTGTATTTTTTTATTTCATTGCATATGTTTAAGAAAAGCACTATATTCCCTTTATAGCCTTTCGCTGCACCTACTCTGTATTAAGTTAAAATTTTCATCAATTTCACTGCCCAAAGGTTGTCTGGAAGAGATCGCTCTTTAGCGATAAGACCGCCTGTTGTCTACCGTTATTTATAAATTGCATTTATCTTGTTTCCTTTTGTAAACTTTTTTTGGTGTGCAATAAAGTATTGTTGTATTGTATTGTATATAATATATGCCTTAGGCGTGAAAAGGGCTTGCCGGCTTCGTAACACTATCCGTCTATCGATATTTAATCACCCGACGAGCCCTACTTTTCCGGCGTATGCAACAATGTTACCTTGTACTTGTAGTAAGTATACCTTGATGAGCGCGAGCCCGCGCAGCAGGCGCTCGGCGAGCGGCCAGCTGTGCGCGCCGCGCGCCTGCGCCGCCGCCAGCGTGCGCGAGAACAGGCTCTGTGCGCACGCGCCGGCCGCCGCGCTGCGCAGCGACAGCCCCGCCACCGACAGCGTGGCCGCCACGTACGCCGTCAGCAACTCGCCCGTGTCGCGTATCGACTGCAACAACCATTGATACAGATTTTTATTGGTAAAATTAAAAAGAAAGAAAAATGTTAAAATTAATACATTTTTTAATACAGTTGCTCAAAAAGTGGTACTTTTTGTGGCTGCGTAGTGTGCGAGAAGCTCATTTTCTCGAACTAGTGCTTTTTACTTTTTAGTTCCAAACTATACTTTCGAAACGCAGTAACTGAGTTTCGAATGTCAGTGATGATGATGACGATGACGATGGCGATGGCGATGACGATGACGATGGCGATGGCGATGACGATGACGATGGCGATGGCGATGACGATGGCGATGGCGATGGCAATGGCGATGACGATGACGATGATGATGGTCTTAATGTACCATGTCATTTGTAAAGTATGGGTTCGTCCAAAAATAACTTCGAAGCAAGCATATTTTATCGCAATGATATATTAATTTGTTATTTTTTCGCAATTGCATTAAAAAACGTCGTTTACAACACGTGTGAAATGTCTTTTTACTACTCGTACCGAGTCTTGCCACTCGCTTTCAGCTCGTGGCAAGATACCTCGGTACTAGTGGTAAAAAGACATTCTTTTCACACTAGTTGTAAAATGTACTATTACATGTCATAATTTTTAAATTAGATCATTATTAAAATTAGATTTTTCATAACAATAGATGCTAAGTTATAAATAAATAAAAACATTAGGTACCTTTAGGGCCCTGTTCAATACGATGTTAGGATGAATGACCGCTACGCATGGATAATAAAAACTCATCGATTGCGTAATATGCCTGTTTTATTAGTAAGGATTTTAACTTTTTGATGAATATGGTGTTACTGTTCGATTCTTACATACATGTTAGTGTGTGCCTGTGCCGTGCCCGACCCGACCCCTAGAGTGTAGCTCACCGCTAAGTGTGCCTCGATGACGTCCCGTCCCCCCCCCCCGCTCCAGGTTGCTGAGGCTGGGCTCTCTCAGGAGTGGCTGTACTGTGCCCGACCCGACCCCTAGAGTGTAGCTCACCGCTAAGTGTGCCTCGATGACGTCCGCCCCCGCCCCCCCCCCCCCCGCTCCAGGTTGCTGAGGCTGGGCTCTCTCAGGAGTGGCTGTACTGTGCCCGACCCGACCCCTAGAGTGTAGCTCACCGCTAAGTGTGCCTCGATGACGTCCGCCCCCGCCCCCCCCAGCCGCTCCAGGTTGCTGAGGCTGGGCTCTCTCAGGAGTGGCTGTACTGTGCCCGACCCGACCCCTAGAGTGTAGCTCACCGCTAAGTGTGCCTCGATGACGTCCGCCCCCGCCCCCCCCAGCCGCTCCAGGTTGCTGAGGCTGGGCTCTCTCAGGAGTGGCTGTACTGTGCCCGACCCGACCCCTAGAGTGTAGCTCACCGCTAAGTGTGCCTCGATGACGTCCGCCCCCGCCCCCCCCAGCCGCTCCAGGTTGCTGAGGCTGGGCTCTCTCAGGAGTGGCTGTACTGTGCCCGACCCGACCCCTAGAGTGTAGCTCACCGCTAAATGAGCCTCGATGACGTCCCCCCCCCCCCCCCCCGCTCCAGGTTGCTGAGGCTGGGCTCTCTCAGGAGTGGCTGTACTGTGCCCGACCCGACCCCTAGAGTGTAGCTCACCGCTAAGTGTGCCTCGATGACGTCCGCCCCCGCCCCCCCCCAGCCGCTCCAGGTTGCTGAGGCTGGGCTCTCTCAGGAGTGGCTGTACTGTGCCCGACCCGACCCCTAGAGTGTAGCTCACCGCTAAATGAGCCTCGATGACGTCCCCCCCCCCCCCCCCGCTCCAGGTTGCTGAGGCTGGGCTCTCTCAGGAGTGGCTGTACTGTGCCCGACCCGACCCCTAGAGTGTAGCTCACCGCTAAGTGTGCCTCGATGACGTCCGCCCCCGCCCCCCCCCCCCCCCGCTCCAGGTTGCTGAGGCTGGGCTCTCTCAGGAGTGGCTGTACTGTGCCCGACCCGACCCCTAGAGTGTAGCTCACCGCTAAGTGTGCCTCGATGACGTCCGCCCCCGCCCCCCCCCCCCCCCGCTCCAGGTTGCTGAGGCTGGGCTCTCTCAGGAGTGGCTGTACTGTGCCCGACCCGACCCCTAGAGTGTAGCTCACCGCTAAGTGTGCCTCGATGACGTCCGCCCCCGCCCCCCCCCCCCCCCGCTCCAGGTTGCTGAGGCTGGGCTCTCTCAGGAGTGGCTGTACTGTGCCCGACCCGACCCCTAGAGTGTAGCTCACCGCTAAGTGTGCCTCGATGACGTCCGCCCCCGCCCCCCCCCCCCCCCGCTCCAGGTTGCTGAGGCTGGGCTCTCTCAGGAGTGGCTGTACTGTGCCCGACCCGACCCCTAGAGTGTAGCTCACCGCTAAGTGTGCCTCGATGACGTCCGCCCCCGCCCCCCCCAGCCGCTCCAGGTTGCTGAGGCTGGGCTCTCTCAGGAATCTCTCCACGTCGTTCTGTATCTCCTCTGTGCCTGTCCAACAAACAGTTCATAAAACACATTTTAGACAAGCTTTATTGACATTTTGCACAAAAAATTACTAACCGCCTATGGTGGCGTGGACACGTAATGCGGAGAGACAATAGCTACGTGACGAAAAAAGCGTTGAGGATAAATGTACAGCCATGAGGCATGTAGATGGAAGGCGAAAAACAACAAGGATCATGTGAAAGAGGATATGGAGAAGAATCCCAAATAAATGGGATAAGGGCAAGAGAATATTACATTTTTTTTTTACAAATTGAACGCTGTACCTTTTACATTAGATACTATAGTGTGTACATACCCGAGGTGTCTAGCGTGACACGGCTGGCGTCGTGTGTGGCGGCGCTGTCGGCGGTCGTGTCGAGGCTGTGCCGCGGTATAGATACTATAGTGTGTACATACCCGAGGTGTCTAGCGTGACACGGCTGGCGTCGTGTGTGGCGGCGCTGTCGGCGGTCGTGTCGAGGCTGTGCCGCGGTATAGATACTATAGTGTGTACATACCCGAGGTGTCTAGCGTGACACGGCTGGCGTCGTGTGTGGCGGCGCTGTCGGCGGTCGTGTCGAGGCTGTGCCGCGGTATAGATACTATAGTGTGTACATACCCGAGGTGTCTAGCGTGACACGGCTGGCGTCGTGTGTGGCGGCGCTGTCGGCGGTCGTGTCGAGGCTGTGCCGCGGTATAGATACTATAGTGTGTACATACCCGAGGTGTCTAGAGTGACACGGCTGGCGTCGTGTGTGGCGGCGCTGTCGGCGGTCGTGTCGAGGCTGTGCCGCGGTATAGATACTATAGTGTGTACATACCCGAGGTGTCTAGCGTGACACGGCTGGCGTCGTGTGTGGCGGCGCTGTCGGCGGTCGTGTCGAGGCTGTGCCGCGGTATAGATACTATAGTGTGTACATACCCGAGGTGTCTAGAGTGACACGGCTGGCGTCGTGTGTGGCGGCGCTGTCGGCGGTCGTGTCGAGGCTGTGCTGCGCGTCCTCGGTCGCGCTATCTTCTGTGTTCTCGTCCTGGGACTCCGCGTCCGACTCTTCCTCTGACTCTGTGGCTGTAAAGGTACAGTTTTATTGTTATATAAATGGTACATTACTGCAAACGCCGGGAAAGGAGGGCTTGCCGGGTGAGTATAAAGGATTTGCCACACTGTCGACGGTCTGAGGTCAGCGGGCAGGTCACACTCAACCAAAATACTTATTTAGGTTCAGTTTAACCTGCCCGCTGACCGCAGACCGTCGACAGTGTGGCAAATCCTTAAGATAATGATACGAAGCCGGCAAGCCCGTTTCACAGCTAAGGCATGTGTAGTGCTTTTCTCCAACTTATGCAATGAAATACAAAAATACACCACTCAAAAAATATGATTCAGCTGTTTAGCCGGTTCTCAGACGCCATTGACACAAAATCCTTCCCGGCCTAGGCCTTCAATTTTGTATGTAATTCCTTTAGTTTTCTCGAGTTGTTCCGCCCGAAGCGTGATACTTCGAAGCCTGTTATAACGCATGTTACACATTTCATTTAATGTTTGAGAAAAAATATTTTTTGAAACTCTAGCAAAGCAACACTATAGGGAGCCTAAAGCCTGGATCCAATGAACCAAGGGGGGCATTCCATCTCGTCATTCATGTCAAATAACTAGTAATGTCCGGTCAGTTTGTGAACTAAAAAAAATTAAAAGAAGGCAGAACGTGTATAACATCCCCTCGAGCCTCCTTTTTTGGGGATTCGCTACAAAAATTACCTTCGTCATCTTCGTCGTCGTCGTCGTCGTCCCCGTCGTCGTCGCTGAGCTCGCCGGCGGCGCCGAGCCGCGCCTGCATGCTCTTCTTACTGGCCGCGTTGCCTGCAATACATACGCTACGTTTAGTTTCCCCATCTAGTACAATACGAGCTCTGTGTGTGTGTACTGGCGGACGGTACCTACCGAGACTGTTGCCGGCGAGCACGGGCGCGTGTCGCTGCGGACGGTACCTACCGAGACTGTTGCCGGCGAGCACGGGCGCGTGTCGCTGCGGACGGTACCTACCGAGACTGTTGCCGGCGAGCACGGGCGCGTGTCGCTGCGGACGGTACCTACCGAGACTGTTGCCGGCGAGCACGGGCGCGTGTCGCTGCGGACGGTACCTACCGAGACTGTTGCCGGCGAGCACGGGCGCGTGTCGCTGCGGACGGTACCTACCGAGACTGTTGCCGGCGAGCACGGGCGCGTGTCGCTGCGGACGGTACCTACCGAGACTGTTGCCGGCGAGCACGGGCGCGTGTCCCTGCGGACGGTACCTACCGAGACTGTTGCCGGCGAGCACGGGCGCGTGTCCCTGCGGACGGTACCTACCGAGACTGTTGCCGGCGAGCACGGGCGCGTGTCCCTGCGGACGGTACCTACCGAGACTGTTGCCGGCGAGCACGGGCGCGTGTCCCTGCGGACGGTACCTACCGAGACTGTTGCCGGCGAGCACGGGCGCGTGTCCCTGCGGACGGTACCTACCGAGACTGTTGCCGGCGAGCACGGGCGCGTGTCCCTGCGGACGGTACCTACCGAGACTGTTGCCGGCGAGCACGGGCGCGTGTCCCTGCGGACGGTACCTACCGAGACTGTTGCCGGCGAGCACGGGCGCGTGTCGCTGCGGACGGTACCTACCGAGACTGTTGCCGGCGAGCACGGGCGCGTGTCGCTGCGGACGGTACCTACCGAGACTGTTGCCGGCGAGCACGGGCGCGTGTCGCTGCGGACGGTACCTACCGAGACTGTTGCCGGCGAGCACGGGCGCGTGTCGCTGCGGACGGTACCTACCGAGACTGTTGCCGGCGAGCACGGGCGCGTGTCGCTGCGGACGGTACCTACCGAGACTGTTGCCGGCGAGCACGGGCGCGTGTCGCTGCGGACGGTACCTACCGAGACTGTTGCCGGCGAGCACGGGCGCGTGTCCCTGCGGACGGTACCTACCGAGACTGTTGCCGGCGAGCACGGGCGCGTGTCCCTGCGGACGGTACCTACCGAGACTGTTGCCGGCGAGCACGGGCGCGTGTCCCTGCGGACGGTACCTACCGAGACTGTTGCCGGCGAGCACGGGCGCGTGTCCCTGCGGACGGTACCTACCGAGACTGTTGCCGGCGAGCACGGGCGCGTGTCCCTGCGGACGGTACCTACCGAGACTGTTGCCGGCGAGCACGGGCGCGTGTCCCTGCGGACGGTACCTACCGAGACTGTTGCCGGCGAGCACGGGCGCGTGTCCCTGCGGACGGTACCTACCGAGACTGTTGCCGGCGAGCACGGGCGCGTGTCGCTGCGGACGGTACCTACCGAGACTGTTGCCGGCGAGCACGGGCGCGTGTCGCTGCGGACGGTACCTACCGAGACTGTTGCCGGCGAGCACGGGCGCGTGTCGCTGCGGACGGTACCTACCGAGACTGTTGCCGGCGAGCACGGGCGCGTGTCGCTGCGGACGGTACCTACCGAGACTGTTGCCGGCGAGCACGGGCGCGTGTCGCTGCGGACGGTACCTACCGAGACTGTTGCCGGCGAGCACGGGCGCGTGTCCCTGCGGACGGTACCTACCGAGACTGTTGCCGGCGAGCACGGGCGCGTGTCCCTGCGGACGGTACCTACCGAGACTGTTGCCGGCGAGCACGGGCGCGTGTCGCTGCGGACGGTACCTACCGAGACTGTTGCCGGCGAGCACGGGCGCGTGTCGCTGCGGACGGTACCTACCGAGACTGTTGCCGGCGAGCACGGGCGCGTGTCGCTGCGGACGGTACCTACCGAGACTGTTGCCGGCGAGCACGGGCGCGTGTCGCTGCGGACGGTACCTACCGAGACTGTTGCCGGCGAGCACGGGCGCGTGTCCCTGCGGACGGTACCTACCGAGACTGTTGCCGGCGAGCACGGGCGCGTGTCCCTGCGGACGGTACCTACCGAGACTGTTGCCGGCGAGCACGGGCGCGTGTCCCTGCGGACGGTACCTACCGAGACTGTTGCCGGCGAGCACGGGCGCGTGTCCCTGCGGACGGTACCTACCGAGACTGTTGCCGGCGAGCACGGGCGCGTGTCCCTGCGGACGGTACCTACCGAGACTGTTGCCGGCGAGCACGGGCGCGTGTCCCTGCGGACGGTACCTACCGAGACTGTTGCCGGCGAGCACGGGCGCGTGTCCCTGCGGACGGTACCTACCGAGACTGTTGCCGGCGAGCACGGGCGCGTGTCCCTGCGGACGGTACCTACCGAGACTGTTGCCGGCGAGCACGGGCGCGTGTCCCTGCGGACGGTACCTACCGAGACTGTTGCCGGCGAGCACGGGCGCGTGTCCCTGCGGACGGTACCTACCGAGACTGTTGCCGGCGAGCACGGGCGCGTGTCCCTGCGGACGGTACCTACCGAGACTGTTGCCGGCGAGCACGGGCGCGTGTCCCTGCTGACGGTACCTACCGAGACTGTTGCCGGCGAGCACGGGCGCGTGTCCCTGCGGACGGTACCTACCGAGACTGTTGCCGGCGAGCACGGGCGCGTGTCCCTGCGGACGGTACCTACCGAGACTGTTGCCGGCGAGCACGGGCGCGTGTCCCTGCGGACGGTACCTACCGAGACTGTTGCCGGCGAGCACGGGCGCGTGTCCCTGCTGACGGTACCTACCGAGACTGTTGCCGGCGAGCACGGGCGCGTGTCCCTGCGGACGGTACCTACCGAGACTGTTGCCGGCGAGCACGGGCGCGTGTCCCTGCGGACGGTACCTACCGAGACTGTTGCCGGCGAGCACGGGCGCGTGTCCCTGCGGACGGTACCTACCGAGACTGTTGCCGGCGAGCACGGGCGCGTGTCCCTGCGGACGGTACCTACCGAGACTGTTGCCGGCGAGCACGGGCGCGTGTCCCTGCGGACGGTACCTACCGAGACTGTTGCCGGCGAGCACGGGCGCGTGTCCCTGCGGACGGTACCTACCGAGACTGTTGCCGGCGAGCACGGGCGCGTGTCCCTGCTGACGGTACCTACCGAGACTGTTGCCGGCGAGCACGACGCGCGCCAGCCGCTCGCCGCTGTCGGGCGGCTCGGTGAGCGCGTCCACGAGCTCGCGACACGCCGCGCGACCGATCTCGTTGTGGCTCAGGTCCAGGCACTGCGACAACAAGATAGATCAATCTGCCGCTGCCAATTCTGTTGCTATAAGTTGCGGTTGTGACACGAGGTGTGTTTATGTAGCAGTATGAAGCTCGTCCGGGGTGCGGCGGCACGTACCTCGAGCTGCGTGTTGTTGTCGCGGAAGGCCTGGGCCAGCGTCCGCGCGCCCGCGCTCTTCAGCAGGCAGTCGCCGAAGTTGATGGCCTTCAGGTTCTTTAGTCTGTAATAAAGCATGTCATAAATAGTTTAAAGTCAAGATAAATAATTATCTCTATAACAAAAATCAGCTCTAATTTTAGTCCCTTACTTAACTATAGTCATTATTTTTTTATGTGAGGAACACACCGCAATTTTTTTATAAAATAAAATAAATAAACCTCACACAAATAGATCTATTCCCAAATTAAGCTCAAGAATACTTGTGTTATGGGTACTAAAGATCAAAGCACAAAAAAATAGAATCACCAAGGTGTAAAGTCTTTCAAATAAACAATGCAAAAATCTACGAAGCCTGCGTCAGAGCTGAGCTGCTGGTATATACTGTGGCATCGTCCGCTACCGACTAGTTAGCTCCCTACCTGGGCAGGGCCTCAGCCACGGCCGCAGCCCCCTTGGGCCCGATGGTGTTGTCGTTGAGGTTGAGGCAGGCCAGCCCGGGTTGTGCTGGAAGCCTGCGACAGAGCTGAGCTGCTGGTATATACTGTGGCATCGTCCGCTACCGACTAGTTAGCTCCCTACCTGGGCAGGGCCTCAGCCACGGCCGCAGCCCCCTTGGGCCCGATGGTGTTGTCGTTGAGGTTGAGGCAGGCCAGCCCGGGTTGTGCTGGAAGCCTCCGACAGAGCTGAGCTGCTGGTATATACTGTGGCATCGTCCGCTACCGACTAGTTAGCTCCCTACCTGGGCAGGGCCTCAGCCACGGCCGCAGCCCCCTTGGGCCCGATGGTGTTGTCGTTGAGGTTGAGGCAGGCCAGCCCCGGGTTGTGCTGGAAGCCTGCGACAGAGCTGAGCTGCTGGTATATACTGTGGCATCGTCCGCTACCGACTAGTTAGCTCCCTACCTGGGCAGGGCCTCAGCCACGGCCGCAGCCCCCTTGGGCCCGATGGTGTTGTCGTTGAGGTTGAGGCAGGCCAGCCCGGGTTGTGCTGGAAGCCTGCGACAGAGCTGAGCTGCTGGTATATACTGTGGCATCGTCCGCTACCGACTAGTTAGCTCCCTACCTGGGCAGGGCCTCAGCCACGGCCGCAGCCCCCTTGGGCCCGATGGTGTTGTCGTTGAGGTTGAGGCAGGCCAGCCCGGGTTGTGCTGGAAGCCTGCGACAGAGCTGAGCTGCTGGTATATACTGTGGCATCGTCCGCTACCGACTAGTTAGCTCCCTACCTGGGCAGGGCCTCAGCCACGGCCGCAGCCCCCTTGGGCCCGATGGTGTTGTCGTTGAGGTTGAGGCAGGCCAGCCCGGGTTGTGCTGGAAGCCTGCGACAGAGCTGAGCTGCTGGTATATACTGTGGCATCGTCCGCTACCGACTAGTTAGCTCCCTACCTGGGCAGGGCCTCAGCCACGGCCGCAGCCCCCTTGGGCCCGATGGTGTTGTCGTTGAGGTTGAGGCAGGCCAGCCCGGGTTGTGCTGGAAGCCTGCGACAGAGCTGAGCTGCTGGTATATACTGTGGCATCGTCCGCTACCGACTAGTTAGCTCCCTACCTGGGCAGGGCCTCAGCCACGGCCGCAGCCCCCTTGGGCCCGATGGTGTTGTCGTTGAGGTTGAGGCAGGCCAGCCCGGGTTGTGCTGGAAGCCTGCGACAGAGCTGAGCTGCTGGTATATACTGTGGCATCGTCCGCTACCGACTAGTTAGCTCCCTACCTGGGCAGGGCCTCAGCCACGGCCGCAGCCCCCTTGGGCCCGATGGTGTTGTCGTTGAGGTTGAGGCAGGCCAGCCCGGGTTGTGCTGGAAGCCTGCGACAGAGCTGAGCTGCTGGTATATACTGTGGCATCGTCCGCTACCGACTAGTTAGCTCCCTACCTGGGCAGGGCCTCAGCCACGGCCGCAGCCCCCTTGGGCCCGATGGTGTTGTCGTTGAGGTTGAGGCAGGCCAGCCCGGGTTGTGCTGGAAGCCTGCGACAGAGCTGAGCTGCTGGTATATACTGTGGCATCGTCCGCTACCGACTAGTTAGCTCCCTACCTGGGCAGGGCCTCAGCCACGGCCGCAGCCCCCTTGGGCCCGATGGTGTTGTCGTTGAGGTTGAGGCAGGCCAGCCCGGGTTGTGCTGGAAGCCTGCGACAGAGCTGAGCTGCTGGTATATACTGTGGCATCGTCCGCTACCGACTAGTTAGCTCCCTACCTGGGCAGGGCCTCAGCCACGGCCGCAGCCCCCTTGGGCCCGATGGTGTTGTCGTTGAGGTTGAGGCAGGCCAGCCCGGGTTGTGCTGGAAGCCTGCGACAGAGCTGAGCTGCTGGTATATACTGTGGCATCGTCCGCTACCGACTAGTTAGCTCCCTACCTGGGCAGGGCCTCAGCCACGGCCGCAGCCCCCTTGGGCCCGATGGTGTTGTCGTTGAGGTTGAGGCAGGCCAGCCCGGGTTGTGCTGGAAGCCTGCGACAGAGCTGAGCTGCTGGTATATACTGTGGCATCGTCCGCTACCGACTAGTTAGCTCCCTACCTGGGCAGGGCCTCAGCCACGGCCGCAGCCCCCTTGGGCCCGATGGTGTTGTCGTTGAGGTTGAGGCAGGCCAGCCCGGGTTGTGCTGGAAGCCTGCGACAGAGCTGAGCTGCTGGTATATACTGTGGCATCGTCCGCTACCGACTAGTTAGCTCCCTACCTGGGCAGGGCCTCAGCCACGGCCGCAGCCCCCTTGGGCCCGATGGTGTTGTCGTTGAGGTTGAGGCAGGCCAGCCCCGGGTTGTGCTGGAAGGCGTGCGACAAGGCCGAGATGCCCGGGTGGTAGATGCCGTTCTGTGGCATCGCTACTTCTTCTAAGGAACCCATTTTCTGAAACAATTACAGACCTATTACATGTCACTCCAAACTGTTTTTATTTAAAAAGAAATGGTGAAGTGGCTTTCTGTAAATAAAAGATTTTACTGAGTAAACAAATTTCCAAGTAGTTTTGCTAGTAGTTAAACCAAAGGTAAGCAGAAGCAGCGAATAGTAATCTAAATTCCCGGTCTTCACCTGACTCTGAAGTCTGATGGACTGTATGATGAGTGTTATGTGTGTGTTGTGTTTGCCTGTAATTGGGTAAATACTCTCATATGTTCGGTACCAGCATTTGTTTTTTTTTATGTAAGTTTTATAGTAGTGTACCTGTTGGCAAACCTAATAAATAAATAAATATCGAGAGCTTACTTGGAACACGTGCGCGAGCGCAGTGGCGCCGTCGTTCTCGAGGCGGTTGCGGCCGGCGATGAACACGCGCAGGCGCGGCGGCCGCGCGGACAGCGCCGCGGCCAGCAGCCGCGCGCCCGACGTGCCCAGCCCGTTGTTGTTCAGCCGGAGCTCCTGGAATAAGAGCATTTTGAAACAACATGTTCTGTTGTTTGTAACAAGTAGGACAGTTTGTATTTGGTTTTGCCATGAAGAAACTTAGAATTACTGTTTTAGCTGAAGTTGCTATCCCGGCGTATCATGGCTATGCATCTTTATTGCTGAACTATGGGCTCTCGCTTTGGGGAAATTCAGTCGACATAATAAGGGCCTTTGCTGGACGCTTCTAGAACAGTGAGTACCTCGAGCTCGGAGCACACGTCGCTCTGCAGCAGCTTGGCGAGCCCCTCCACCCCGATGGGCCCGAACGCGTTGTCGCTGAGGTCCAGCACCTTGAGCCGCGCGCCGGCGGCTATCATGCCGTCTCCCAGCGCTTTCTAAAAGGACAATATTCATGTTCATTCATGTGTAGTCCCGCCATTACGTGCACTTCAGCTCGTTTGTGGTGCGCGTACCGCGGCCGCTGCAGGACACCATTGCAAGTGCAGACTTCTGGCCGAAGGGTGTTGTGTTTCGGCAGTTCCGGGGCAATCTGCCGAATCCTGCGCCAGATCAGACGACGTAACGGAGCCACGCTGTTACGTCGCCTAAATCAAACTAGATTTAAGTTTTTATTTTTATTTTCTGTATAATTTTGTAGTTCACAGTGCCTTGGTTTAATTACTGTAATGCTGTGTAACTAATTTGAATAAATAAATAAATAAATAAATGTTGAACAACGGGTCCTTTATCCTAATGATATGCAGTCGACAATTACGAAATAATGAACTGTATCCTTTGGCCACAAGGGTATTTTAATAGATCTTAGATGAGAAGACTGAAAAAAGAAAAGCATTTAACAGCATAAGTTAAACGTAACAAATTGGCGTGAGGAAACAAAATTGTGCGTGGTCTCCCTCCGCGCGGATGAAGTGAAACTTCGTAATTTCAAAAGAGAAAACCTAACAATCAATTGATATTCACAAGAGACGTACCTTGACATAACCTTAAATCCGTCGCATTGTCCGTGGGATTGTTGCGTTGAACGTTTATCGCAACAGTGCTTTCCTACCCCCTCCACGGTAGCGTTAAACGTTTAACGCAACCTTGTTGGCAGTCGCATTAGAAGTTTCACTTCAAAAATTTCAAGAGGATATCACTCAATTCCATTTTTTATTGGGATCAAATGTCTATATGGAGTAACTACACTTGATTGCTTAAAAAGTCAGAAATGACCGTTGACGGACAAAAACGCTCCATACAAATGGCCACCTTATAGTGAATTCATTATATGTTATGGGTTATTTGTATGGAGATAATAATTCATTTGCCATTTTTACTGTCAAAAAGTGTGTTTAAGGACATGGTTGTCATACAATTGTTTTCTTAAAAAATTCTTTTAGATTTGAAAAGAAAACGTAAAATTTGCGTACCTTTGAGGACACATATTTAAAAAAATTGGGCAAGTGCGAGCCCGACTCGCGCATGAAGGGTTCCGTACCTATACATATATATAATCTATAACAAGTTTGTTGTATGGGAGCCCCCCTTATATATTTATTTTATTTTATTTTTAGTATTTGTTGTTATAGCGGCAATAGAAATACATCATCTATGAAAATTTCAACTGTCTAGCTATCACCGTTGTTGAGATACAGCCTGGTGACAGACGGACGGACGGACGGACGGACGGACGGACGGACGGACGGACGGACGGACGGACGGCGAAGTCTCAGTAATAGGGTCCCGTTTTTACCCTTTGGGTACGGAACCCTAAAAATATCAATTGTTCATGTCTTTTTTTTCTATGTTTCTTGACATATTGAACTAATTTTATTCATATTACAGTATGCTGTACAATTGAACAACAGCCGTCGTCCCTACAGGCTCAAGCGTGAGCTGCTACACTCACCAGAGCGGGCGGTATCTCGGTCTTCATCCGCCCCGTGAACATGTCGGACCAGCGCGCCACCTTCAGCTCGGGGTGCGCCTCCAGCGCCTTGGCGATGGCCTCGGCGGCCGCCACGCCCAGCGTGTTGCCCGTCAGCGTCAGGTAGTACAGGTCGGGGCATGCTGTGATCGCGGCTACTATGTCCCTTGCTGAAATACATCACACTAACGTTATTATTACTGATGGCCGTTGGGGCAGGAAGGTTCTTGAGTGGAGACCGCGGACTGGAAGACGCAGCGTGGGAAGGCCCCCAACAAGGTGAACCGATGACCTGGCTAGAAATTGGATGAGGGCCGCACAAGACGGATCGTTGTGGAGAACTTTGGGGGAGGCCTTTTTCCAGCAGAGGACGTCTATCGGTTGATTATGATGATGATGATGAACATTATTAATGAGAAAGATTACAAGTGTGTTTGTAAATTGATAACATTGTTTTTTTTTAACCAGGTCCAGGTCTTTTACCGATATAATCGACTGCGCACAGGGTGTGGGTGAAGCGCACATTTTAAACATCTCTGCGGCTGGATCGATTCGCCCAGCTGTGACTGTGGTGCCGAATCTCAAACTGTCCATCACATAGTACAGGAATGCCCCTTCAAAGCCTACCCTGGAAACCCCAAAGACTTGTTCTCCTTCGCAACTGACGCGGCTAAATGGCTAAGAACCTTGGATATCAATTTGTGACATCTGTTGTATATATTTCGATTCCTTGTAATGTTTTTTACGCCATACGATTAAATAAATAAACCAATATAATCAAATAAAGGATAAAAAATTCAAAATAACTACATTTTTAGATTTTTGAAAAATCCCAAATTGTGATTATAAATTCCATAACAATATAGCCGTTGTCACTGGATAACGTGCTCCTCAGGTCAAAGCAGTAACTTCATAAACAATTGCTGAAAGTCCTAGAGAGACAGTACAATACAATACAAATACTCTTTATTGCACACCTCCAACATCAAGGAATATACAAGACAACATGAGATACATTAAAATAACAGGCAGAGGTAAACAACCTGACAGTATTGCAATACAAAAGGAAAAAAAAGTAGTCAAACCAGGGTTTTCTGAGAACCTTGTTTGTGTAATTTAATAAACAGTAAACAAAGTGATGCCAGAGATTTGCTTAAACAAATTGAAACTGATATTTTAACAAAAGTATGTCTGGCATGGATCCGTTCCGAAGCTACAAGTGCATAAGTTCTAAACACTAAAACTAGTGACTCTGTTAACTGTAGACCTCATGATTATTTTTCAAAATTGTTTAAACGTGATTTTTATCATGTTTTCAATGCCAATATTTCTACTAAATCAAAGAAAGATAAAATGATGTCATACAAATGACTGTGATAAAAAAAAATTAGGCTATTATAATATTGTGTAGGTAGTAATTTCACAAGCTTTTTTTAATAAAACCTTCACTCAAGTTCACATAAATGTTTCTAGTGTGCATGCTTAGTCACCAATCCAAATAAACCACTTAATATCCTACTTTATTTTCATCCCAATGACACAACAATACTGTAACTATGAACAAGCAAACAAATGACCACAAATCATATCTTAAAGAATGTATGTCATGAATCATGATCCATGAAATATAAGGAAGTTCGAATGTGGTTATTTATGACGCAAAAGTATGCCAATGAAATAATATAAATTCGCATCAGCGTACTACATAAATCATTAAAACTAGAACACATTCGATTAAGTATTGTACAAAAAAACGAGTATGAGGCTTAAACGTACACTTTACCAAAGACGCGCCAAAACGACCATAAAAAAGGTAACAATACCATCAACACGTGATGCAGCCGGAGGTTATAATGTAAACATCATCAATAACAACACTAATTTAAGACTTCACATTAGTAGAAAAAGCCTTAGGAGAGAACTATCACACAAATAAATACAAAATATAGCTCAGAAATAGAGACGCTTACCATCTTTTTCAGTGTCTAATTTAAGTGATTTTCCTGTGAAATCGACACCACTTTGCACTTTGTTTGTTTCGTTTAAAGCTGAACTAAATGATTTCAAATCAAATGTGGCCATTGTGTAACTTAATTCATCAATAAATAATAGTATAAATTAATAAAACATAGGAAGCATTCACTCCGAAGCTCCGAAGGCACTCAACGGATATTTTTTAAATCTATTCTATTCTATTTTTTTAAAAATGGCAACCGGTCACAGTTAAGCGACCATTACTGCCAATGTCTCGTTGCCAATCGCACTAGGCGACTAGATAGAGGATTGATACCACGTTGTACGGTGAGTTAAAAAAATCGTGCTTTTTGTAAAGTGATAGCGATTTTTTTTATTTTTTGATCGTTTCGTTTCGCTTGACATGACATGTGCAGTGTTGCCAGCGTCGAGCATTTGTAACGCGGTTCATACACGTTCCGGTCATGGTATAATAAAATAAAGTATAGCACTCCGGAATGACATTCCAGACTTTTGACGTCATCACGATAATGATTGGTTGGATGGTTCTGTCAATCCATCCGTTTCTGTGCTGCCATTGGTGTATCATAATACTCCCCGATTCCCTTGTTAGCTTTATGAATCGTGAATGTTTTAAATGAATTATTACGACCAAATAAAATTTAGTCAAAGAACATGAAAATCGTGATGCGTAAATTCATAGTCAGACCACGCTAACTCTTCCAAGCAAATGAACTGTCAAACCATACTAATTTTTATTTTGATAGATCAACTTTTTCTTATTGTTATTCTGTCCCGTCACCCAGGAGACAATGGTGATTAAACTTCTTAGAAAAGTGTTGATAATATTGGTATTTTCAAGAGATATTCTAAATAAGAATGGTTTATAAGTGCTGCAATTACAACATTTTTGTTGTAAGAGTAAACCGGGGGAAATCACCATGGTAACAAGCAACAGTAAAAGTTGATTGACCCATTTATTTGTACGACTGGTGGAAAATATTTTTTCGTTACAAAGCGGCAACTAATCAGTGACGTAGAAAGTCTCACTAGCCGGAGTGCCACACCTTATTTTCTTATACTATGGTTGCGGTATGAGACAATAAAGATAACAAACGCTCGGATTTATAATGTTCAATATTTTTATTTATTTCCGCGATGAAAGCTCTCGCTTCGGACCCCAACAACCAGTCGTCTCCAGTCCACCACCACCACAGATTATATAATACTATACTTGTGGCGGTTTGTATCCGCCTTCGCTTGTAATAAACACGCAAGTTATAATATTTATAATATAATTCATTGTAAAATAAAACATCAAAAAAAACATGAACGTTCCAACAAATCTGTCCGATCGGAGACTGAATCTAGACAAAAGAGCGCGGGCATAGACAATGCAATACGTAAGGCTAGCTTTGCACGAACAGCATCACAAAGCCAGTTTTACACTTATTACAATTCTCAACATCCTCCCGCGGGCAAACAAATAAGTAAAGAACATAAGTTTTTAACTTCAAACTTACAAAACATTTCAAACTTACATAACATTTAGTTAGTACACTTTATCAACATTACAAATCACAGGTACAGTTAATAACTCTAAACAAATTAAACATCATTACATTATCTTGTACCAATTATGTGTTCCTACCATCCTCCCCACCACAGAGATCCTGGTGGAATAAATTTCCATATAATGGTTCGTGATGCAGTGGTATTTTCAACTTTATTCCAGTCGATATTCTTCATTAAATTTGCTGTTTCCTGGAAGTTGGTGCCATTGTCCGTGTAAATAACGTTTACTCTTAGCAGTTCTCTCTTCGTAATCTTGTCTTTAATTTTGTGTATCAAGTTTACGTTGCACTGCAAGTCATCTTCAATAGTATTCCATATCATTAATTCTTATGGTTTTGAAATAAATTTCTCTAGCTCTGGAACACAGTTGTCGACGTAAAAGGATTCCTTCAGCTTCTGTGCATACCACTCTCGGATGCCGATATGTTACTACATCTATACACAGTTCTGTTTTCTTCCACCAAAGGAATTTTAAATATTCTCTGCCTTCTTTCTTCACTAAAATATTTAAGAAGGCTTTCCTTATATCAGCTGGAATGTTTTCCTTCCACAAATGGTTCACTTCATATCGGCCCATCTCTGTCTCAGAAATATTATCGTCAAAATATATTAATATCTCTTCCTGTTTCTTCTTTTCTTGTGGATCTTTAATTCCTAACAATGTTCCACAATACTCTCTGCTATAATACTCTCTTTTGAGAAACAGGTATGTAACAGAGATGATCTGTAAGTGTTTGTGGTAGGATCTTGCAATGTCCACCCCAGCCTTCTTTATAATCTTTCTTTGTGGTGTGTATTTCTGGACATAAGACAATCAAATGCCTTCGTTTACATAATAGGCATTTTTAATATGACTTACATTCTTTTGCCATATGTCCACTCTTTAAACATACATAACACCCACCTTTCTTTTTAATTAAATCCTTTTCTTCCATAACGATTCTTCAATTGTGCGATGGCTTTCTCGTAGTTCTCCGCTGAAGGGGAGCTCTCCACAAGAGCCCGCGCGTTGGACTCTTCTTTAAGGCACTGAAGGAGGTACTGGAACTTGTCTTCAGCGTTAATGTTTTTGTCTTCATGTATTTTCCTGAACTGTCCCCAGAACTGTATCCATTTTTCGGGTCATCGTTATATTTCTTTACTTCTATTTGTGGTAGTTTAAAGTTCCTTTTTTCTTCGTTGACAGCTGTATATGTCACTTCTTCCTTCGGCGATTGCTTTTGTTTCAACTGCAGATATTTTTGTTTGTATGTGAAAAATAAACTTATATATTTTTCCGAGTCGTCTACTTCTTTGCTATGCAATTCTTCTTGATACTCTTCACTCGTTATGTAGATATTCTGTATGATGTCGTCCAATACTTTTAGACGGGATATTTTATCTTCCAGATACAGGAAGTCCACTTCTATCCCATCAAAATCTCTGTCCTCTTCTAGTAATTCATTTTCGAGAGATGTACCAGAACGACTAAATATCCTTCTTAGTTGTTGCCGTTCACGAATTGCTTTTCGTAGATCTATCATTTTTTATCACTTTTTTTAGTCACGGTCGCCACTTGTGGCGGTTTGTATCCGCCTTCGCTTGTAATAAACACGCAAGTTATAATATTTATAATATAATTCATTGTAAAATAAAACATCAAAAAAAACATGAACGTTCCAACAAATCTGTCCGATCGGAGACTGAATCTAGACAAAAGAGCGCGGGCATAGACAATGCAATACGTAAGGCTAGCTTTGCACGAACAGCATCACAAAGCCAGTTTTACACTTATTACAATTCTCAACAATACTAGTCTAGTGGTCAGGCTTTACTTTGTAGCTTGACGTCAATAAAATTGAAACTGTATAGCTGGCTTTATATGTTTTTCGAGTGACAGACAAAATTTTTTTTCAGCTGGCCACTGACGTACGATAATTACGGGCTGAACATAGGCCGAAGGGTTACTCTGATGTTCGAAATTCGATCGTCGTATAGTACCATCTCTCTCAATCTCCTGTCAAACTATATTAGAGTGAGTGGGATGGTACTATACGACGATCGAATTTCAGCAGCGGAGTAGCTCTTCAGAACGGGAACTTAATATGTCAAGTCAAATGTCATTCTGATAATTAAAATACTTCAATATTCACGATTTTAAACTTTATTCCTAGGCTGCAAACTTCCATCTATTGCGTAAACCGCTAGTTAGTAGTAGTGTTAGTTAGTTAGTGCTACGTGACATTTCAAAGGCGTACCATGGCGGGTATGTATTTATTTATATAAATAAAAAAATAACGTGAAATCTATTCTATGACCGATAAAATGTAGAAAGTTTTCTTTTTCTTATTAATCCCATTTCTAGTAAAAGTTACTCTTTAGCAAGTTTATATTACAGTTGTAGTCTCTAAACTCATAGTAATTTGGGATGATTTTGGTTCAAAATCTAAACTACTTAACCTTTGGTCCTCTTAACGGTATGGAATTGAATTTAAATTAAGAATAAGGCGCTGGTACTAAGATTTTCGAGGCCATATTCGGGTAGAGGGTTCATTTGTTTAATTTGTACGTAATAGCATATATTAGATCCTATTTGAGTAATTTTAAAGGTTATAGTTGTCCAATTCGCTCACTGAGAACCAAAACGTCACTAAACAAAAAACACGTTTTTTGGGTACAGAGGTTTGAAATTTTTAAAAACTACAAACGTTTATAACTGCTATATTTTGTAATATAATTAATGTTTTTTTTATTGTTTTTGTTAGCTATGTGACCTGGCTTGTCTCTTGTTCCAAAAAACCTATCTTTTTAAAATTAATAACTTAGATATTAAAGTTAAAAAAAAACAGTAATGTCACTTTTCCAGTTATTTTCGCTTAATGACGCTATTCCAGTTTGTTTACTTTGATGGCATTAGAGGAAAAATGACACTTTATCAGTTAATTATGAATTATCTCTGAAATAATCAGAAATTTTAATAAGTAAATGCAAATAAAACAACCTTATTAAAGTAAATCAATGTTTATTTAACGTTTGTACTTGTTCAATCACAATTTTTTCCCATTAATTGTAAAATATACAATAAAAGTCCCACCTTAAAAAAAATAACAAATTTCAATATTTTCCATGTATGTAAGTGATCCTATATAGGACAGTTCAATGAAATATTAAGGGAATACCATAATAACTCGAAACTAAAAAATATAGGTAAATGACTTTGAGTCTCAAAACACAAACAAATTACAAATCTCTTTTCTTTCCAAAAATCTGTCACAAAAAATCGGTATATAGTAGCAATTTTTTCTTAACTTAATAATAATGACTTTCAGTATTCATGAAAACATTCAAAAAACAATCAACGAGATAATAAACATTTATTTTAGCCCTAATGTTACTATCATTTTAGTTTAACTTTTCCTTATTTTATAAGTCACAATATCAGGTTTAAAATCACTGAAGTTGCATTTATCAGTCTTAATCTCAAATTAATTAAGTACCTACTTCCAACACGGCTTAATTCACTGAATTCAAAAGTATTTGCGAATATTAATGTTATACTAATCATGAGATCATCGATTAAAATAAATGGCCACAAATAATATTTTGCGAAAAATAGAATAAGTGCTATCAAAATCATCAAATTCAATAGCTTTTGGTACTAAGCGATTCGGTGAATATCTTAGCTCCTCAATCTATAATGCTGCTGTAAAAAAACATAATAAGATTCCTCATATAGTTCTGTTCAAGAAGCCAAAAAGCTTCTCTATAACTGGCTCAGTACTCTGGATTATTCCGCCACCGAGGCACTCCTTGTCAAGAGGGTCTACAAACATCTTTTTAGTTATTAGTTTGATTTATTAAATTCGTTATTTAGTAAATTAATATTGTATTGGTTGATCTCGTATTGTAGAATAATTAACTTGTTACATGACATTAAATTGTAATTCTGGTTCCCCGCGATATAGGCATGGCCTAGTGCGGAGTCCACTGTCAATTTATGTATTATGTACAGACTTCCGTATTTTAATTGTTGCCTTATAAATGTAATGTTTGTTGTTAATCGTGCAATAAATGATTCTTTATCTTTATCTTTAAGAGCAATCAAAATATGCCTACAGTTTTGTAGACAAATACTTAATTTGTTTTAAATTTAATTACTCTTAAGTTTTATTGCCATCATTTAAAGTATGCTGTCATAAAAAGAGATTAAGACCGAAGTTAAGACCAAATACATCTGGTCAGGAAACATTTAAGTTATAAGTAGGTACCTAAGTAACATCGTACAATAATTGAATAAATCTAATTTTTTTTCAATACAAAACTCCATGGCAATCTAAATCATAACACTAATCGTTTAAAATATTGGTATCCAAATGTTTAAAAACCGACAAGAAAAGTGAAGTTACACGAAATGTGTCACTTTGAGAGTGAAATTACAACTTAAATTTTATGTTACTATTGAGGAAAAGCGCCACTAAACAAAAAACGACACAACGACCAACCAATTTTATACAAAATGTATATAAATACTAATGTCACTACTGTCACTACACATAAAACGCCATCTTTCACTTCACCTAAGAAGGTGTTATAATGCTAGAAAAATTACACTATGCAAACAATGACGTTTCATTTAAAATAAACCGTTAAAGTTGTTAAAAGAAAAGTGACATTTCAAGTAAAAGGACACTATGACTCAATTTTTAAACTACGATATTACACCAAGTATTAAGCAATACCGTCATTAAGAATAAAGTGTCACTTTACACCTTACAAAATGTTAACAAATGTTTAATCAAAAGTGTCACTAAAGCAAAAAATACACTATGGCTTGAAATTTAATCTTATTATTCCTGCTTCATGAAAAGTCAAAACTGACATGTTTTGGATAGAAACGTTTTTCCAGTAAAAAAATGTAGTACTTGGCGCATACTTTAATGTCAAACCGTCCTTAAACAAAAAATGACGATGTTCTGCACAGAATAATCCTTGAACTCGGTCGGCATCCTTCGCACTAATGCGAAAGTGACAGTGTTCCAGTGACGCTCGCGTTCATCCCCGCTATTTGCCATAGTGACATTACCGCCATCTCGCGCTTAATAATTGCGCTAGAGCGATAGGAGTTTTTGCATTGTATTCTTTACCATCAGATTGGCTAGATGGCGTTGACAGCTCAAAAACTCAATTTTTCGGATAGTGACGTTTTGGTTCTCAGTGAGCGAATTGTTGTTTATGGCAAACATTAACAAGTAAGTGGTAATGTAGTACTTGTAGTTTTTAATTTAGTGGACAGACCGGTTAACCTTGAATTACTACACCATTATGTCATTTATCAACTTTGGGATTACTTTCATTTTAGGTTTCTTCAAGGAAAGTTTTGTTGGTTGAAAATAGCTTTGTCTAATTTTATAAATTAGTGATAGCAAAAATAGAACACCTCAAATGCAAGATCATGCCTTTTTTGGCAAAGTTAATGGAAGATGGCAAAGAAGGGTCAATATTAAACTCTAGGCACTGTGCCATATTAAGGGGCCAAAAACTAGCAAGAAATAGGAAAGAGTGGTGAGTGCACCTCCAACAACAGCAATGTTCTTAAGCTAGGGTTGCCAAATGGCCGAGAAATCCGGAATGTCCCAGAATCTGGTGCCTCATCCCATGTCCTGGAATCCTGTCACTCGGTCAATAAATGTCCAGGCATTGATAAGCCTGCATCTGGGTCAGAGTATAGCAAAGGAGGCCCGATTTTAGGACAGAAAATTTACGAGCATAATTTTTTTTTTGTTGTTTTGGGCTTAAATTAGATTGAGTCTTGTAGATTACGCTAAAATAAACATATTTTATTCTTTAAACTTTTTCTCTCAGATCGATATTTACCAAGATATTGGGATTCAAATGCATAACATACATACAAATAACATATTTTGATGTAAGTACCTAATAGTAGACTATTTACGAGGGTCCATGTAAGCAAGCATTTTGACGCTCCGCTCGCTTCGCTCGCTCCGCTATAAGTGGTCACAAAAAAAAAAAACCCTAACCTAACCTACAGTTTTCGGTTTTTCTACCCATGTACCATATTTTTAGCAAGCATTTTTACCTTAAAAACCTCAATATCTCGGTAATTATCATGTTTAGAGAAAACTTGCCGATACAAAACATGCTTATTTTAGCGTCCTCTATACGATAGCATCATAAAAAATAGGTGTTATAATGACACCACCCCCAATCAAAAGTCAGCCCTTCAAAATGTCTGAACTTTGAACCCCGATATCTCGGTAAATATTGATCGAAAAAAAAAAGTTTATAGAACAAAACACGCTTATTTTGATGTATTCTAGACGATACAATCATATAAAAAACCGGCCAAGAGCATGTCGGGCCACGCTCAGTGTAGGGTTCCGTAGTTACTCATCCTTCACAAGAGACGCCCGAGGTTTAAGTTAGAGAAAGATATCAAGTTCTTTAAAAAGGTCGTAAACGCCATAGCAACTGCAATTACTTATTACCTTCTGGAAGTCAACTTACGTCCTTTTAAAGAAAATTATGAAATTTTGCGATAACTCAAAAACGGATGGACCGATTTTGATCAATATAGTTTTCATTGAAAGTACTTATAAGGCCTCATTTTCATAAATTTTTCCATATTTTTTTGACCCGTGGTTGAAAAGTTAGAGGGGGGGGGACACATTTTTTTTTATTTTCGGAGCTACAAAACTACTGGGCTTATCAAAAAGTAATGCTTAGAGACCCCTATTATTTTTAACAGACCTATTCAACGATACCCCACACACTAGGGTTGACGCGAAAAAAAAAATTCACCCCCACTTTAGGTGTTTGAGAGCTACCCAAAAAAAAATTTTTTTTTTAGTTTTTATTTTACCGTTTTGTCGGCGTAATACATACACATACTCATACCAAATTTCAGCTTTCTAGTACTAATGATCACGGAGCTAAGCCGCGGACGGACGGACAGACGGACAGACGGACAGACGGACATGGCGAAACTATAAGGGTTCCTAGTTGACTACGGAACCCTAAAAAGGTATCATTATGATACCACAAAATTTTCATAAATTTTTCTGTCCTAAAATCGGGCCCCCTTTGCTATACCCCAACCGGTTTTTTTACATGACAGGCTTGTGGTGAGGATGCAAATTAAACACATTAATAATAATAAAAATAATATTTGATATAACCAGAGGAATGAAAGAACTAGCATTTTTTTAGTTCTCCAGACAACATCCTAATATAAATAAATAAATAAATATTGCTATAGTATTCAATTTCGTTTTATGATTGTCACTACAAAAGAGCAACAAATAATAATAATTAATGAAGATATAATTTGCACAAGTTTTATTAATTCACTTGGGCTTATAGACTATATCCTTAAAGTAGACCTTGATATAATTACTAATATTAAGCAATTATTATTTAAATAAAATGATTTAAACGGATTATGTCATAAATAAATCACTACATAGTATAAAACAAAGTCGCTCTCTCTGTCCCTATGTCCCTTTGTATGCTTAAATCTTTAAAACTACGCAACGGATTTTGATGCGGTTTTTTTTAATAGATAGAGTGATTCAAGAGGAAGGTTTATATGTATAATACATGCATAATTTGTCAGCATTGCACCCGTGCGAAGCCGGGGCGGGTCGCTAGTAATAAATATAAATAAAAAGTTACGGAAACGTCAGGGAGGATAGAATAATTAATAGTAGTATAATATGTATAAGTCGTCTTATTAAATGTGTGACAGCTGCGGAAAGTGAAGAAAATATTATAAAATTTATAAACAATAATGTACAAGACAGTATAATCTCACTAATCCGGCACTTCAATAGACCGGCACGTCCAACGGCCACTTAAGAACGCAATTAAAAGTTGATATAATATCGCAAAATAATGACTGACTGAGGAATTACGAGTATGACTAGGTATTATAATATCCGACTAGGGGTCAGGTTATGTAATTGGCGAAAGCAAATCTGCCCGACTTTACTCTAGTAAGTAGGAGTTAAGTATTAAAAATCCTGGCATTCCATTTTCAAATTTTGCGCTAACCTATACTGACGTCTCCAAACAATAACAAAACAATGCTAAGTAGGTACATGGGTCTGAAGACTATAAATAAATATTGAGCAACTATCTTACACAAATCGGTCTAGTCTAGTCCCAAACTAAGTAAAGCTTAGAGTCTATCCGAAATTTTAAGATCAAATTCTGTCAAACTGGCACAAGTGAAAAACGACCTTAAATTTTTACATGTATACGGTTGTTTGTACCTTGTGCCAAAGTGACTTCATTTGATCTTAGAGATCGGACAGGCTATACACTATGGATACTAGATGACAATATACATATATAGATAACATCCACGACCCAGAAACAAATATTCGAGTTCATGACACAAATATAGGTATATGCCCTGCCCGGGATTATACATACTCGTATAGTAGTATAAAATAGTAGTACTACTAGTAGGATCATAGTTTTTTAGGGTTCCGTACCCAAAGGGTAAAAACGGGACCCTATTACTGAGACTTCGCTGTCCGTCCGTCCGTCCGTCCGTCCGTCCGTCTGTCACCAGGCTGTATCTCAACAACGGTGATAGCTAGACAGTTGAAATTTTCACAGATGATGTATTTCTATTGCCGCTATAACAACAAATACTAAAAATAAAATAAAATAAATATTTAAGGGGGGCTCCCATACAACAAACTTGTTATACATTATATATATGTATAGGTACGGAACCCTTCATGCGCGAGTCGGGCTCGCACTTGCCCAATTTTTTTTTTTTTATTAGGGCCTCAGGAGGCTACAGAAAAGATAGATAGATATAGATAGATAGATAGATAGATATCATTTATTCATATAACAATACAAGGATTGTGTTTGAAATAAAACTTAAGTCTAGAACAAAAAGCAGTCATACAAAAATAAGTAAATAAATTCACTTAAATCTAATTATAATGTCTATATATCACTAAAAATTTCATCCAAACTATAGAAACACCCTCTCAACAGAAATGACCTTAGTTTCACATTAAAGATTCGATGGTTCGTAAGGATTTTTAGTTCCGTTGGCAACTTATTAAAAAGCCTGACTGCTTGATACCTGGAGCAATGCTCAGCAATCTTTCGCTTGGGACAAAAATTTACCTTTAGATTCTTGGTACGCGTTTGAAGCCGAGACTCTTGCTCTTCAGAAAAACTTGATTCAGTACATCTGTACTCTAGGTAGATGGTTATAGTAAACCATTGATACAAAGATCAACGCACAGAGATCAATTGAAGTGCGTAACCTAGCGGAAGAGCCCGGCATTCGAACCCGGTATCTGTGGATTACCGGGCCAGCGTGTGTTGTTGCCTGCGGTAATACAGAGGTAGCGGGTTCGACTCCCGTTCTCCTCCACCGGGTTACGCATTTCAATTTTTCTTTGTGCTTTGATATTAGTATTAAAGGTTTAATAAAAATGTATGAGACATTACATGTGTCATAAATGTATATAGATGGTTACATTTATCATCGGCTTGTCACCTTTTATTTTAGTTGTGATCGAAACTTTCTAATCTAATCTTCCAATCTGCCTCAAATGGGATCGATATACTCAGTCAAGATACATTTTGAGAGAAAAATGCTTTTCATGAAATAAATTATGCTTTTTCTGATGTTTGCAATGTATCAAATCTTATTACTAGTTTGTGTATTGGCCACATATGTTTTAACTCGTACTTTCAGGAAACTATATGTATTTTTTCTGTTCTTGTAATCCTATACAATTTTTTGTGTATGACTGTTTGTTTCTTAATAAAAAAAAAAGATCTGTCAAAAGATTAAACTGGTAAAAAAATTGTAATTGATAATTTTAGAAAAAAATAAATGGCGCCGGAACTGACGCGACATGCGGCTATATTGCGCCGCATGTCGCGTCAGTTCCGGCGCCGTTAGTTAAAACATATGTGGCCAATACACAAACTAGTAATAAGATTTGATACATTGCAAACATCAGAAAAAGCATAATTTATTTCATGAAAAGCATTTTTCTCTCAAAATGTATCTTGATCGTTATAAAACAAATGTATCCTAGAGATGCCAAACAATCTTTAAAAAAATTTGCCCGACTCGCGCATGAAGGGTTCCGTACCTATACATATATATATATCAGGCGATTCGTTTGCTCGTTTGCCCCCTATGACATAAAAAAAAAAGTCTATAACAAGTTTGTTGTATGGGAGCCCCCCTTAAATATTTATTTTATTTTATTTTTAGTATTTGTTGTTATAGCGGCAATAGATCATCTGTGAAAATTTCAACTGTCTAGCTATCACCGTTGTCGAGATACAGCCTGGTGACAGACGGACGGACGGACGGACAGCGAAGTCTCAGTAATAGGGTCCCGTTTTTATCCTTTGGGTACGGAACCCTAAAAAGAGATAATTTTATGGCTTTAGGAAAATGTTGTCATATTGGTTTGGTCAATAGTTTTCTGACTTTTCGGCGAATGTTTCATTTCATCGAATATTCACTGAATTTTAGAGTTCCGTACTCAAAGGGTAAAAACGGGACCCAATCTCCATTGTCCGTCCGTCCGTCCGTCCGTCCGTCCGTCCGTCCGTCCGTCTGTCTGTCTGTCTGTCATCAGGCTGTAATCTCATGAATCGTGATACTGTCTAGACACTTGAAATCACAGATGATGTATTCTTGTTGCCACAATAACAACAAATACTAAATAATTGGGCAAGTGCGAGTCCGACTCGCGCATGAAGGGTTCCGTACCATAATGTATAACAAGTTTGTTGGATGAGAGCCCCCCTTAAATATTTATTTTATTTTATTTTTAGTATTTGTTGTTATAGCGAAAATAGAAATACATCATCTGTGAAAATTTCAACTGTCTAGCTATCACCGTCCTTAAGATACAGCCTGGTTACAGACGGACGGACGGACGGACGGACAGCGAAGTCTCAGTAATAGGGTCCCGTTTTTACCCTTTTGGTACGGAACCCTAAAAAAGAATAAAATAAATATAAAAGTAAAATATAGTCTTTTTAATCATATTTGGGGAGCCCGGTTGCGTTAACTTTGTACCTCATTTGTATCTGTATCTGGCGCCATACATACCAGGTGCAAACTAAACTTAACCAGCCAGTTACGATGGGATAAGTATTTGTACGGACCCTCGGTGCGCGAGTCAGACCCGCACTTGGCCGGCTTTTCCGCTGATGTCATTATTTTTTCATGGTTCTCGAAAATATCATCCTATTCATTAGGAGGGCATTTTTTCTAAAGTTGTACACCTCACTTTTTTTTTTAATTTTCGATATTTTGGGTATTTTCTACTCGGAATCACGAGCTCTTTCGATCTAATTAGGAGAAAAAAAATTGGGCAAGTGCGAGCCCGACTCGCGCATGAAGGGTTCCGTACCTATACATATATATAATATATAACAAGTTTGTTGTATAGGAGCCCCCCTTAAATATTTATTTTATTTTATTTTTAGTATTTGTTGTTATAGCGGCAATAGAAATACATCATCTGTGAAAATTTCAACTGTCTAGCTATCACCGTTGTTGAGATACAGCCTGGTGACAGACGGACGGACGGACGGACAGTGAAGTCTCAGTAATAGGGTCCCGTTTTTACCCTTTGGGTACGGAACTCTAAAAAGCTGTCCTTTAGGTACTTGTCTACTGAACCTTCGCTTCGCTCCGCTCCGTTTCTGTGGACAGACAGCCTTAGTCTTCTTAAATAATTTGGCCCATAATATTTCTTCGGTTACCGCGACTGTCACACATTTAAATAGTAATTTAATTTAAATAAAACAAATTAAACGGATTAGGTATGTAAACGCTTTATTGCATATAAATCAATATTGATTATATCGCGTATAATTAATTATTTGAGCCTCCCTGACGTTTCGGTAGCTTTACAGATAGATAGGTTACCTCAAAGTTTGACTGTATCTGTAGAGCTACCGAAACTTCAGGGAGGCTCAAATAATTATAAATATCCCAAGTAGCAAACAAGCTGCAGAAGCGCTTCATCATCATCATCATCATCTCAGCCATAGGACGTCCACTGCTGAACATAGGCCTCCCCTTTGGACTTCCATATATACCGGTTGGAAGCGACCTGCATCCAGCGCCTTCCGGCGACCTTTATAAGGTCATCTGTCCACCTTGTAGGTGGACGTCCTACGCTGCGCTTGCTGGTCCGAGGTCTCCACTCGAGCACTTTTCGGCCCCATCGGCCATCTGCTCTGCGTGCTATGTGGCCTGCCCATTGCCACTTCAACTTGCTAATCCGGTGAGCTATATCGGTCACTTTAGTTCGTCTACGGATTTCCTCATTTCTGATTCGATCACGTAGAGACACCCCGAGCATAGCCCTCTCCATTGCACGTTGAGCGACTTTGAGCTTTGAGATGAGGCCGATAGTGAAAGACCACGTTTCGGTGCCGTAAGTCATCACTGGTAACACACATTGGTTGAAGACTTTCGTCTTGAGGCACTGAGGTATGTCGGACGAAAAGACATTGCGTAGTTTCCCGAACGCTGCCCAGCCGAGTTGGATTCGGCGGTTGACCTCTTTCTCGAAGTTGGACCTACCTAATTGGACCACTTGTCCTAGGTAGATGTATGAGTCAACAACTTCGAGTACCGAGTTTTCAACAGAGACTGGGATGGGCACAACCTTGGCATTTGACATGAGTTTCGTCTTGTCCATGTTCATTTTTAAGCCCACCCGTTGAGAAACTCGATTGAGGTCATCGAGCATCATGCTGAGTTCCTCCATCGACTTTGCCATGACTACGATGTCGTCGGCAAACCGAAGGTGAGTGATGTATTCGCCATTGATGTTGATGCCAAGTCCTTGCCATTCCAGGAGCTTGAAGGCGTCTTCCATAACGGCCGTAAACAGTTTCGGGGACACAACGCGCGAAGCGCTTATGCCCTTATAATAACGACGCGATTGGCTCGGTTTGTAGAGACCTGCCTACTGGGCTGGCGGTCCCGGGTTCGAATCCCGGCCAGGGCAAATATTTTTGTGATGAACTCGAATATTTGTGCTTGGGTCATGGTTGTTCTATGTATTTATAAGTAGGTATATATTTTTATTTTTCTATTTAAGTACGTAACTATATCGTCGTCTAGTACCCATAACACAAGCCTTCTTGAGCGGATTTTGGGACTAGATCGATTTGTGTGAGGTTGTCTGATATTTATTTATAATGCTAATTTAAGCTGAATAAAGGCTGCAGTTTGTTTTGCTACTTGGGATACGCGATACAACAACAAACAACAAATCTACTTTATTGCACACCTCAATTACACAGGGATACAAAACATGAGAGATATACAGTAAAAAATAAACAGAGGTTAACAACAGGCGGTCTTATCGGTAAATAGCGATCTCTTCCAGACAACCTTTAGGTAGCGGAGTAGATCAACAAGAGTTAGAATTGAGTAGGTGATGCAAAACAACTTTAAGACACAAAAATCAACTACAAAATGAATAAAAACATTAAACATACATAAATAACAATAATCAAATATACCTACATACAATACTTAGACATAATAATAACATATAGCAGAGTAGAATAGATAGCAAACCAGAGTCAGTTGCATAGTACGAGTAAGAGGAGCGATTTTCAATGCAGTGTAAATTAAGGTAGAGATAAATAGTGACGTTTAAGGTGAGATTTAAATATAGCAATAGAATTCCATTCCAACACTAGAATTCCACAGAAGAGTAGCCTGAAAAGTGAATGAATTATTGTAAAACTTGGAAGAAGAAGAGGGGATAGTGAGAAGATAATTTTGAGCAGACCTAGCAGAACGCAAGTAACTGAAACGTTCTTTGAGGTAGAGGGGAGTTTTGGGCGATATAATGCATTTAAATTGTTTTATTTAAATGCGTGACAGTCCCGGAAACCGAAGAAAATATTAATTTAATTTGGTCCATTCAATGGCGTTTCTCAGCCCTCTTATCATTATATCCAAAAATCCAAAAAAAAGTACAGTCGGCTATAAAAGCTTGCCACTAAAATGAAATTTTTGACAGAAACTTATTTTATTTACCAACAGAAACATTTCTACATGGCCTATGTAGGTATATCGTGGAAATCGGAACACGTCAGGTTGCTAAACAATGCGGCTATTGACATGCCTTAAAGAAGAAATTTAATCTAATAGATGAACAACACCCCAATAAATACATTTAGGGTGTGATATAATAATAGACAATGTTAATTAAAATGTGTTTGTGAGTGAGTAAGTAAATAAACACTTTATTGTACATAAAAACAGTTAAAAAATACATCTATTACAAATAACATACGTACAAAGGCGGACTTATCCCTATAAGGGATCTCTTCCAGTTAACCTGAATGTGAGTGTGTCGTGTGAGTGTCAGTGAGTGTAGTGTAATGTGATGTGAGCAAGGAGCGAGAAGGACGTACGGTAGCACTTTAACTCAAAGCTTCTTCAGCTTGACCATACGTCCATGATAGTAAGAGCTCCCGTACTCGCGTTTAAACATTCAGATGATTCCTTCATTGGAATATCGAATTCATGTTACGACTACAAATCTCATGTTATGACTACTTAAGCCACAAACATTTAGCACATCTTTATGTCACATACTTAAATAATATTGTTATAAATATTAGGTATAAGAACATTTTAAAACGTTTTATAATACTGAATGAACTATTATCTAAACTTAGCATTAAATACCGAATACGCTTCTAGTTGATTTGGTACATAATTGAATCGGGCGTTACTTTGCGGAAATCTATATCAATTAAAATAATAATATGGCTACTATGGCTAGGCCAAACCGCGATGTAAAAACGTGCTAGTTAATTAGCGCTAACCCTTTTATTTTTCTTATCGCGGTGGGAGGTGGGACTATTAAATGCGAGTGTGCATGAAGAAATAAGCAAATAAGTATAACGGCAAGTAGCACGTTATTATATCGCGGATTAGCAACTCAATATTATTATTTTAAGGTTTAGGACCAAAAAGTTGGATGAAATTAAGGCGCAGTTAGGGAGGAAATAAAAGCGACTGTAATAAGTTCCGTTGTGCGACAAAAAATAACGATACTATAAGAAACCTTAAAATAGAACCTTAAGGTACGTTATTGGAAGGTTAACTGTCGTCGCACAACGGAGACGTTGATACAAATATTAATTGAGTGAGTTAAGGGTGAGTTAAGGTGGTAAAATTTTGGTCTTCACTCTTAATTGATTTGGTACAGTCAAAGTGTAACCCCACGATTGTTCAGTTTCAGGTCCAAACCCGTATTCGAACCTGCTGCGTTCCGTGGACATCCACGGCAAGACCTACAAGTACTACGACCTGACTTCGTTCGGACCCAAATATGGTGAGTGACACATTCGCGGCTGATTACATAAATGAATGCAAAAAAGGTGTCTCTACATCCCCTGTGGTATCCTTTCTCAACTCATCTGTAACGTTTCGCGAAATTTTTCATGTGTCCGAAAGTATCATTATCCTGAAACCCGTAACATTGTCAGGATTTTTAAACATTGTTTTAAAGAACCCATTAAATTAAGAGCTTTAGAAAAAAATGGTTTTCGGACAAATGTGGCGAAACGTTACAGATGGGAAACAAAAAATTGGGCAAGTGCGACTCCGACTCGCGCATGAAGGGTTCCGTACCATAATCTATAACAAGTTAGTTGGATGGGAGCCCCCTTAAATATTTATTTTATTTTATTTTTAGTATTTGTTGTTATAGCGGCAATAGAAATACATCATCCGTGAAAATTTCAACTGTCTAGCTATCACCGTTCTTGAGATACAGCCTGGTGACAGACGGACGGACGGACGGACAGCGAAGTCTCGGAATCCTAAAAATTTGTGTTTCAGATAGGGAACTATCTCCTGTACGTGTGCCAACGAAGTTAGTTGTATCATAAATGTAGTTGGTTGTTTTAAGTATGATTTACGAAAAAAATACATAGCTACCTACTGTCGAGTTCCTTTCGGCTTTCTTCTTAACAGCGGTCTCCTCTTGGGAAATGCTGGTAGATTCACAATCTGACTTGTAAAGTGCCCTTTTGGCACAGTGAACTTCTGATCAAATGTTCGTATATTTAATACTAAATATTCATTCGTACATTTTGTACAAAATGCCCAACGGCAGTAGGTAGTTAAGTTACTAAACTATGATACCAAAATGTACCGTCTTACTGAGCATTCCGTGTTTAATGAAATAAGTCATTTAATTAGTTTTATTCTGTAAATATAATACAAGGGCATCTTTGCAAATCTGAGTCTGGCATTTCCCAAGAGAAGACCACTGTTGAGAAGAAAGCAAAAAGAAACACGACAGCCACTAATTTTTAGGGTTCCGTATCCAAAGGGGAAAAAACGGGATCCTATTAGGTACTAAGACTGTGCTGTCCGTCTGTCTGTTTATCTATCTGCCTGCATGTGCGGCGCCATATATACCCGGTGCAAACTTTACTTAACCCGGCCAGTTAAGATGGGAATCCTCGGTGTGCGAGTCCGACTCGCACCTGGCTGGTTTTTTAAATACCTATTAACTTCAGAAATACTGCAACGGTATGTGCATCAGCACGGCAGGGGTCGCAGTATAATTATCGTTGACTAACGACCCGCCCCGGCTTCGCACGGGTGCAATGCTGATAAATAATGCATGCATTATAAATATAAACCTTTCTCTTAAATCACTCTATGTATTAAACAACTATATAAAAATCCGTTGCGTATAGTTTTAAAAATCTAAGCATACTTAGAGGGACAGACAGACAGACAGAAGGAAGCGACTTTGTTTTATACTATGTAGTGATTAGGTATTTGTAAGTTGCAAGTGATTACAGATCCGAAGAATATCACCTCGGCTATATTTAATAAGATGCGTAAGTATGAATCAAAGTGCAGCCTCAAGCCACAACAACTGTTATCACATTTGTGTCTTTTCAAAAGGGCTTATGTTTGTGTGAGTTTCATTGAAAATAAGCCCTTTTGAAACAGCACTCCTCACTTGATAAGGCGGTGATAAACACACATATCGTGATCGTTACGCAATATGCTAATGTCACACACCTTCGCGGTGACGAATCAAATTGACGTACATTGAGTTTAATGTATGCTATTTGTGGCTTTAAAATGGTAATGTTTGTACATTCATTATTATTATTAGGCATCGGACTTCTGACAGCACGAGCACGGTAGGACTTTAGACAGCTATGAAGCGTATGGAGCTGATATTAATATAAAAATACAATTCATACGCATAATACAGCTACACTAATATTATAAAGGTGAAAGTGTTTATGTGTATGTTTAATAAATTCTTCACACTTAAACGGCTGGACCGATTTCGATAAAATTTGGTATGGAGGTTTTACAATTATTTTGCCAATGAAATTTAAACCACATAGTGTTGTGGAATAACGTCCTAATTGCAACGACTTTTTTCAAAAGGCTAGTACGATTGCGCTCTAAGGTATTGATGTACGGAACAGTACAGTCAGCAGCAAAAGTACCGAAGCTATACAAACACGCTCACAATTATCTGTACAACCTTTATTTTCCTAGACGATAGAATCCGTGCGCATATCATTCTGAGCACCTGGCGCGCGCAGCAACTTCTGCTAACTTGCTGAGTTCAGTAGGTACTAAATACTTTGCTTCCTGTCAGTTTGATGATAAGACTCTTAATTTATATGCGATTATAATAATTTGTTAAATTCATCACCTTCTGTTAGTTTGACGATTTTCCTACGACTCAAATCATTATCTGCGGTTATGACGTCAAATTCAATAGCATTCTGTTTTATTTATGATTGAAGACGTTAAAAGCCATTTTCATTTCAGACAATAGCGTGCAATGAAAATGTATAAAAATTTATTCTATTATTTGTCAGAACAACAGATTTCCTGAATTCATAAATTTTAAAGGTTCATAGTTTTCCTTATTTTTAGGCTGGTTACGTGGTTACATAGTGAAAATTGCTCAGGTTTGCTCTCCCTCGCTTTCCATCACCCCTGCCAGTCTCTTCTCGCTTTAAGACCTCAAAATCTGTCAGCGTTAAGTTAAATTAAAGCTTGTGAACCTTCCAGACCGTCTCCCGTACAGCATCAGAGTGCTGCTGGAGTCGTGCGTGCGCAACTGCGACAATTTCCAGGTGTTGGAGAAGGACGTCAACAATGTCCTGGACTGGGAGAAGAACCAGGCCGTCGAGGACGGCGTGGAGATCGCGTTCAAACCGGCCAGAGTCATCCTGCAGGTCAGTGACCACTCCAGGTTTTGGGGAAGGATGTCAGTTACGTGCTGGACTGGAGAACCGGGACAGAAGGGAGTGGAGATTCCGTCGGGGCCATCCTGCAGGTCAGTGACCACTCCAGGTGTTCGGGAAGGATGTAGTAACGTGCTGGACGGGGGAAGCCGGACAGAAGGGAGGGGAGATTCCGTCAGGGTCATCCTGCGTCAGTGACCACTCCAGGTGTTCGGGAAGGATGTAGTAACGTGCTGGACGAGGGAAGCAGGACAGAAGGGAGGGGAGATTCCGTCAGGGTCATCCTGCAGGTCAGTGACCACTCCAGGTGTTCGGGAAGGATGTAGTAACGTGCTGGACGGGGGAAGCAGGACAGAAGGGAGGGGAGATTCCGTCAGGGTCATCCTGCGTCAGTGACCACTCCAGGTGTTCGGGAAGGATGTAGTAACGTGCTGGACGGGGGAAGCAGGACAGAAGGGAGGGGAGATTCCGTCAGGGTCATCCTGCGTCAGTGACCACTCCAGGTGTTCGGGAAGGATGTAGTAACGTGCTGGACGGGGGAAGCAGGACAGAAGGGAGGGGAGATTCCGTCAGGGTCATCCTGCGTCAGTGACCACTCCAGGTGTTCGGGAAGGATGTAGTAACGTGCTGGACGGGGGAAGCAGGACAGAAGGGAGGGGAGATTCCGTCAGGGTCATCCTGCAGGTCAGTGACCACTCCAGGTGTTCGGGAAGGATGTAGTAACGTGCTGGACTGGGAAGCAGGGCAGAAGGGAGGGGAGATTGCTTCAAACCGGCCACGCATTGCTTAGTTGACTAGGTCGATTTGTGTAAGATTATCCCATAATATTTATTTATCTCAAAAAACTGGGGACCGTATAGTTGGTTGTATTGTTCTTGTATCCACTTTTGACGGTGGTCCCTCGTGTCTCGCGCAGGACCTGACGGGCGTGCCGGCGGTGGTGGACTTCGCGGCCATGCGCGACGCCGTGCGCGCGCTGGGCGGCGACCCCGACACCATCAACCCCACCTGCCCCGCCGACCTCGTCATCGACCACTCCGTGCAGGTCGACTTCTCGCGCACGTCAGTATACACGTTCCATCTTCATCTCACACCAATAACCTAACTTTTTTGGCTCAGTGACTCAAACAGGATCTTAGCCTCCGAAACGAGAGTACGCCATTTGTTCCGATTCTGCGCAGTTTCTAACCAATTATCGGCTTGAAGCTTACGCAGACCCACCTCCACCATCTCTCCCCAGCGGTACCTGCGACGACCGACGGGTCGTCGACCGGTCGGTCGTGCCAGGTATGCTCTTCGCAAATAACCTACATTAAACAATCTGAAACACCCTCCACACAAGCCGGTCATCATGAGACTCTCATTTAATGAGAGATGTAGAAAGTCCTACTAAAATTGAGCATAACTACAAAATTTGGTATTCTTAGCTTCAATATTGGCTGAGATCTTGTCATTCGTTCCAATTACAGAATCTTGGAAACTACTGGTCCTATTTTCGCCAAACATAGCGTAAAACCATCTTGACGGATAAGTTTTTCGATCAAAGAAAACCCACTCAAATTGGTCCATCCCTTTGGGTGCTACAATGCCACTATGATACAGACACGCATGTTAAACTTACAACACCCCACTTTTTTTCATCGGCAGTTAAAAATGACGACTAGGTTTACATATAAGGCAAGACAGAGCTTTTCATTTCTTCCCAATTTGTGAGCATACCGCCGAGGACTGGCTTCAGCCACACAGGCAGCCCCGGGGAGCCTCCCGGCCTGGCCGCCCTAGCCCTGATTTAACACCCTTCAGGAGCCAGCGCGCCGGGCTAATACATTAATAAATAAAAAAATATGAAACATGTAATTTGTAATTTTTAGGACCGGTAATGCAAAGGTACCGGGTTCGACTCCCGGTCCCTTCCACCAGGTTACGTGTTTAAATTTTTCTTTGAGCTTTTATCCTTTGTGTTTCAGGCCCGACGCGTTGACCAAGAACCAGGACTTGGAGTTTGAAAGAAACATAGAGAGATTCCAGTTTTTGAAGGTACGAGTAACTGTCACATCTTTAAAATAACGACTTGTATGAGTGTGAATTAGTTTCTTTTAAGATTCCGTTCTTCAGTCGGCAAAAACCGGAACCCTTATAGGATAGTTTTGTTGTTTTTCTGTCCGTCTGTCAACCCCCTTTTTCTTAGGAACGCGTGGAGGTATCAAGGTGAAATTAATATCAGATACTCAGCTCTGCTGCAAACTGCTAAGTCTCAATCAAAAGATACGATTTATGCTGCGTTTGCTGACGTTGGCAAGGAAATCAATACTGTTGACTTAGAATTATGAAATCTGGCAAGCAACATCATTTAGCACATGTTAACAAAAACTTCTGGAAACCGTTTTGTATATATTTTTGTGATTACAAACTTATTTTCAGTTGGTAAACTACACCGACCTATGTCGATGTATGGGAACAACAATTATCCAACGGTAAAGTTAAGTTAAGCAATATTCATATTCAGCGCTTCGTAGTTTATACAGGGAAGAATGGTGGTAGAAAATGTGCTACGCCGACCCCAAATAAATGGAAGATAAGGACAAGGGAATGATGAGAGGTTTCAACGTTTATTAAAAAACCTCGGTGCGCAAGTCTGACTCGCATAATGATTAAAAAAAAAAAAACGTTTTTTTTGTGTTGTGTTGCAGTGGGGCGCGCAGGCGTTCGACAACATGCTTATCGTGCCGCCCGGCTCCGGCATCGTGCACCAGGTCAGTCCTATCCTACCAACATGGCGGAACAGTCATAGCGGAATCTTATTCTGTGTCGTACGGATCGGAAATATGAGGAACTCTTAGTTTGTGGAAAGTTCTACAGAGATGATTTTTTTTGAGTTTGCGGAATCAAAGACCGTGACACGAATGTAAATTTAATTTGCTGCTACCGTAGTCCCAATGCTGCTGATAACTATAACTATAGGCATGACAAATATTTTTTTCACTTCTCATGCTCTAAAAGTTCGACTTTATGCTGTGCGTAGGCGACATAAAGTCGCTTTTTATGCTCTAAAGTATAAAGTAAAATCGTCGTCGAAGACCAAGGTGATCGGTCCAACAGCCACACGAACAACATAAAAGTTTATAGATTAAAGTCGTTATTTTTTTCGTTTCGTTAGTATTGTAAGACCAAGGGAAAAATGCCAACAGCCAAAGTACACAATAAAACTTCTTGAAATAAATTTGTAATTTTTATTTACTATCATTTATTACTTTTTAAATTTATTTCCATTTTAGTAAATCAATACTATATTTAAACTACAAAAATAATTTAACGTAGATATAAATAACTAAATGTTTTTAAATTTTAATTAACACTTTCGCAACCAGATGTAAAATTTAACCCTACCCCAGAAACCGAGAGCCCGCTAGGTGCGTAGCTCTTTAAGCAAAAATACGTGAACGGCATCTGAGCAATGATTGCGAGTGCCTACCAGGCGGGTTTTTATTTATTTATTTATTTAAACTTTATTGCACAAAACAAGTCAGTACAAATGGCGGACTTAATGCCAAATGGCATTCTCTACCAGTCAACCATAGGGCCAAACAGAGATACTAGAAGTGGGTGCAAATCAGAAATCTGATGGTACAGAGGATCTAGAGTATAAGTAAATACAAAATATTATATCACTGTTTCTGAAATATTATATCGGGTTCCTGGTAGCGAAAGTGTTAAATTTGTTTGTAAGTATATAATATTTACATGACGTAGTTTAATTTTCTCGCAATCGAAGTGAATAGTAGAGTGTACAACTCGTCCATAAAACGCGTTTTACACTCGACTTTATATTCATAGATAAACGTCTCGTGTAAAATGGTGCGTTTTATGCACTTGTTGTACAATCTACTATTTGAGGATGTCAATCGATTCTATTTTTTATTGGGATCAAATGTCTATATGGGACTAACTACATTTAGACTGCTCTAAAAGTCAGAAATGAACGTCAAAGTTCCGTCTGTATGTTACTGATGGATTGTGCTCATTTATTTATATATTTAACTATTGATACACAAATGTAAACAAAAAGAAAACCTAAATGTGGAAGCCTTATTTAAATTTTTCTTTGTGCTTTGATCTTTGTACAGTCGCCATCAGACATATCGAAGCATATAAGGCGTTCATAAATATGTGAACATGTACTGTATCGCCCAGCCAATAAGAGTCGTGTTCACATATTTATGAACGCCTTATATGCTGCGATATATCTGATGGCGACTGTACCAATGGTTCAATAAAAAAATCAGATGTTTCCTTATCATTAAATAAAGATACGTTTATTACGCTGTTTAAAATAATAATAAGCTGTTTAAATTAATTAAAGAAGTAATACGCTGTTTAAATAAATTCAGCTTATAAATTTTTAAAATTAATCATTAACAAGCAATAATTAATTTAAATTCATTTAAAAATTGCGATAATCTGTTTAAATAAATTAAAAATAATTACTGCCGCAATTAATTAAAAAAGTGATAAATTGTTTAAATTTATTTAAAAAATATTTAGCTGTTTTAATTAATTAAAAAAAGTAATAAGCTGTTTAAAGTAAGGTCCGAAACCATAAGCTGTTTAAATTAATTTTAAAGTTATATGCTGTTTACATTAATCAAAAAGGTAATAAACTGTTTAAATTAAGTTAAATAAATAATAAGCTGATATAATCAATTGAAAGAGTAATCAAATGCTTGACTATCATAAATCTATAAAAAATTAAATAAATAAATAAGTATTCGTAATTCATCTTTTAGTCGGACCCTTTTTTGAATTATATTATAAGTCATTTAGATTAAGGTTTTGTTTTTATCTTTTTTTGTAATGTTATTAAATAAGTCTGAATCTTTAAATTTCTCTCTTTCATTGAGAGTGATGCAATGTGTTGATCGTTATGAAGGTCAACCTGGAGTACCTGGCTCGCGTGGTGTTCTCCAACGATGTGCTGTATCCGGACTCCGTGGTCGGCACCGACAGCCACACCACCATGATCAACGGGCTGGGCGTGGTCGGCTGGGGCGTGGGTGGTGAGTAGTTGATGGTGTTATTGACTGCGTGGTCGGCACCGACAGCCACACCACCATGATCAACGGGCTGGGCGTGGTCGGCTGGGGCGTGGGTGGTGAGTAGTTGATGGTGTTATTGACTTCGTGGTTGGAACCGACAAATCTGTCTATAGTTTGACTAGTTGCTTCTCAAGTACCACAGTAGCAACGCGTCGTTGGTTGAGGCGTTAGCAGACACTTCTTATGAAAGTTTGCCCTTTAGTCGTCTTGGTCGGCCCCGACAAACAGCTAAAATTTATTTTGATTTGCATCGTGTCTCATGTATTCAATATTTTAGGTGAGAATCAGTTGTAATAGGTATCGTTTGTCACCAGGTATTGAGGCGGAAGCCGTGATGCTGGGACAGGCCATCAGCATGCTTCTGCCCAAGGTGGTGGGCTACAGGCTGTTCGGGGAGTTGAACCCGCTCACCACCTCCACCGACCTGGTGCTCACCATCACCAAGGTAACCTCAGGAGTCTGGACAGTAGGCGACTGTCGCACCCACGAGGGCAGAAACAATAATGGGCTCAGAACACTACCCTGTGGTACTCCAGATACTATCGTTACTTTGTTTGATTTGTACGCCTTGGTATTTTCGCAAGGGCTCATGGTTCGGTAATTGACCATGCAGGCCCACGTTCTGCGATTCTCACAGCATATTTGTATAGCTTATGTAATAAAATGTCATGATTCACAAGGTCAAACGCTTTGCTCATGTCGAGAAAACCAAACTATTATGGTTTTTGTATATCTACATTTTTAATAATTTCTTTTATTAAGTGAAACCAGGCTAAGACGTTGAACTGTTATTCCGATGTTACTACGTTGTTATTACGTCGAACTGATATAGCACGTGGTATGGTGTTAGTACGGTATATTGCCCCTCGAAGACTGGCTATCTGCCTTAATGGTAGTGTTTTTTGGATGTAGCGTGTGGTTTGTGATCGGCATTAATGTAGTATTCCGTTATTCCAGCACCTCCGCTCGCTGGGAGTGGTGGGCAAGTTCGTGGAGTTCTTCGGCCCCGGCGTGGCCGCGCTCAGCATCGCCGACCGCGCCACCGTCGCCAACATGTGTCCCGAGTTCGGTGCCACGGTCGCGCACTTCCCCGTCGACGGCCGCTCGCTGCAGTACCTGCAGCAGACCAGTGAGTGTGTGTAGTGTTGTGACGTCAGCATCGCCGACCGCGCCACCCATTAGTTAAGAGTAGAGGTCGTGGGTTCGATCTCATCCTGCAATGTAGTATCTCTCTGTACTTGTATGAATAGCGATAAAAAGGGTAATAACGGTATGTGCTTGTCCTCAGACCGCAGCGCGGAGAAGATCGACATCATCGAGGCGTACCTGCGCGCCACGGGCCAGTTCCGCGACTACAACGACCCCTCGCAGGACCCCGTGTTCTCGGAGGTACAGCTAGTCTATATGGCACTACCCATCACTCGTGGTCCTGGTACATCTACTCTATATGGCACTACCCCTCACTCGTGTTCCTGGTACAGCTACTCTATATGGCACTACCCCTCACTCGTGTTCCTGGTACATCTACTCTATGTGGCACTACCCCTCACTCGTGTTCCTGGTACATCTACTCTATATGGCACTACCCCTCACTCGTGTTCCTGGTACACCTACTCTATATGGAACTCTCCCCTCACTCGTGTTCCTGGTACATCTACTCTATATGGCACTACCCCTCACTCGTGTTCCTGGTACACCTACTCTATATGGAACTCTCCCCTCACTCGTGTTCCTGGTACATCTACTCTATAAGGAACTCTCCCCTCACACACAATTTGCATGCCGTTTCGGCTGAATACTGTTAACCTGCTATATGCGAAAATATTTAACACCTTCTATGTACGTATTCTAGCAAATAAACATTGCTTTCTTTCTTTCTTTCTTTCACTCGTGTTCCTTATAGTTCCGTGTAGCTCTAATAGCGCTAATAGCTGTATCAGGCCTGGTTAGCTGGTAGAAAACCTGATGCGTCTTTTTATTTCATTCCATATGTTTGAGAAAAGCAGTATACATGCGTAGCCGTGAAAAGGGCTTGTCGGCTTCGTACCACTCTGTCCGTCCGTCTCTACCTATTCCCCCGGCGCCTGTCTGATGATGATGGTGTGTCAGGTGGTGGAGCTGGACCTGGGTACGGTGGTGACGTCGGTGAGCGGGCCCAAGCGGCCGCAGGACCGCGTCTCCGTCTGCGACATGAAGAAGGACTTCATGGACTGCCTCACTAGCAAGGTACGCACTCAGTTAAACAAGTTATAGTGGAGCTGGACCTGGGTACGGTGGTGACGTCGGTGAGCGGGCCCAAGCGGCCGCAGGACCGCGTCTCCGTCTGCGACATGAAGAAGGACTTCATGGACTGCCTCACTAGCAAGGTACGCACTCAGTTAAACAAGTTATAGTGGAGCTGGACCTGGGTACGGTGGTGACGTCGGTGAGCGGGCCCAAGCGGCCGCAGGACCGCGTCTCCGTCTGCGACATGAAGAAGGACTTCATGGACTGCCTCACTAGCAAGGTACGCACTCAGTTAAACAAGTTATAGTGGAGCTGGACCTGGGTACGGTGGTGACGTCGGTGAGCGGGCCCAAGCGGCCGCAGGACCGCGTCTCCGTCTGCGACATGAAGAAGGACTTCATGGACTGCCTCACTAGCAAGGTACGCACTCAGTTAAACAAGTTATAGTGGAGCTGGACCTGGGTACGGTGGTGACGTCGGTGAGCGGGCCCAAGCGGCCGCAGGACCGCGTCTCCGTCTGCGACATGAAGAAGGACTTCATGGACTGCCTCACTAGCAAGGTACGCACTCATTTAAAAAATATATATAGTTTTCAATTACGGATATGTGTCAGGTCGGTCATGTTTCGAACTCGTATGGAGTTCATCCTCACGGACAGCTGCCTGTCGCTTGCTGCTAGACTATAATATAATACATAAAAAATTGTTACACGTGATAGGATGCGTGTATGTAAACACAATTATTGTTCACAACAATAGGTTATAAAAGGGTGAATCAACTTTTTTGTGTTGTTTACTCTGTCCCCGTTGTCCAAGTGACATCTTCATACAAAATGCTTAGGTTGTCCGAGGGACAAATTTTGCGTAACCATAGCAACAAGGTGCACTTAAAAGTTGATTCACCCAAAAACATAAATACATTCAAAACATAAATCGTATACAAAGGCCAAATATTCCTATTAACGATCTCTTTCAGTAAGTAATTGTTAATAATCAAAGATTAATCTTCAGTTTTACCTAAGTGACAAAAGATAGATAGAGTTTTATGTATAGTTAGTACATTACATACCTGGGACGGTGAATTAGTGAATGACCCAGATCGACTTGACTAGTTAGCGCCCGTGGTTTGTCTCAAGTCTTACGTCTTGACTCGGCCAGGAAGTAAGATTTCCCCGCGTAGCGGGCCGTATATCGCTCTTACGGCCTTGTACAATCCAATACAAGTACAATACGCTTTATCGCACACCAAAAAAACATTTACACAAGAAATCACATATAAACAAATTAAAAACGGTAGACAACAGGCGGTCTTATCGCTCTTCCAGACAACCTTTGGGTAATGGAGTTGATGCTAAAAATCATTAATTGAGTAGGTGATGCAAAAGGCGAATGGGACACATTGTAAGGTACAGATGTCTAAAATATAAATAGATTTAAACCCTGAATATACACAAAATGTAAATAAATACATATGTACATACATAAACAAAAATAAATACTATGCTCAACAATACAGTCAGCAGAAAACATGAAAAACAGTTTCACAATGTCTATTGGACAGAGAGGAAATGATCTTAAATTTTTTCTTTGACACGTTATCTGAATGAAGTAATATTATCCGTGGACCCGTAGACAAGTCTAGATCAATTGTTTGCTACAAACCCAGTGACAGAGTACAACATGTCTACTGGAGATGTGACAACCATTTTTCAAAGACCGAATGTATCTCCATCATATTCTGCGATGTGATGACGTCGTTTCCTTTTCATCATCCCGACTACCTTATCATTAGTCACGTATCAGTTTTGTCAAACTAATAGATGTTCTTCATTTTTGTTCTTGAGTTAATCGCCGCCATCTGATTTGGTGATGTGATAGTCCTAAGAATGATGAACATCATTAATTCAGTGATAGATGGCGACTATCTACTGAAAAAATGATTGCCACCATAAAAGAGACATATTTTCGATAGTCCGTCTTTTATCTTCTTAAAAAAAAGCACTATTTAAATATTTTGATTTGTTTAAATGCAATCAAATTTTAAGACGCACAATTCATATATTCATAAAACAAGAGGCAAAAATCTCAATAATGCCAAAGATGCAGATTGGAAGTGAATGATGAGAAGCTGAAAATGTAAATTAATATTATCGGAAATCGGTAGCAAATATTTAAAAAAAAGTATTATTAAATGGCGGTTAATTTAACGACTATAACGTAATCCTTGATGATGGTGGCGTGATGAGGTAGTCTCATCTTCAGCCATCACGCACCCAGTGACAGTACTGGCGTGTGACTGAGCGAGTGATTGGTGAAGACAAAAGACTATGTGACTACTATGATACCCTTTCTTATTTCCCAGCTTTTCCATTTTACAAACCATTATTTATCTGATTCCGTAGAATTATATTAGAAACTAAAATATGACATAATATCCCGAAAAGTTAGTTTAAATGAAAAAGTTTGAATAAATATTCATGTGAAAAAGAAAATATGCTGTTTGAAGAAGGCAGTTCCTGATGAAAATCTGTCCATGATGATGTAGTCTATGAGCAGATGGCATCAATCTCCCAGTGATAGAATTATAAACTTATCTACTGAGACACTGACTTCCAACTATTCATAGACAGAATGATGAAGGTACGCATGCAACTGAATAAAAATAAAACATACATTTGGAAAGAGTTTTTCAAGTTAGTTGGTAAAGGCACTGTTCTTATTTTATACATAAACACATGCGGATTCAAATAGTAAATGAAGATTATGAACAAATAAAATAAAAGCTTGCATCGAAATCTACATTTAAGCAAACATGTATACATAGAACAGTAACATAATGCAATAATATGGCACATGATTTGGTATTTAATACTAGTCGCCGAGTAGAGTACCACGTCAGTAGGCATCACACACCCAGTGACAGCTATATACATGTCTACTAAGCATGTGATTGCTACTACGATGGTACAGTTATAAAATCCGTGGAAACAAAAAATTAGAGAAATGATGATGATGATGATGAGGTAGTCTGAAGATGAAAGTGTATATAAAATAGCTGGCTTCATTCTCCCAGTGATATGAAATTGTCACAAATATCTACTGCGAGAGTGAGAGCCGCTATTCAATAACATATTAAAAGCGAATAGCGTTACACGCACATATAAAAAAGAAACTGTCTCCTCAGTCCTTCATCTTGTCTTCGATGTAAATATGTCCATCAACAGTTGGCATCATTCTCCCAGTATTATAATTGCGGATACATACTTACTGAGGAAATGACCCCCACTGTCATTAGACCTTTCTTTACACTTAACTGTTCTTCACAGTTAATAAAAAAATACAAGCAACACAAGTAGGCTTTGCTGCAAATCAATATATAAACACACTCAAACAAAAACAGAAAAATGTTAGACTATCCAAAATATAGACTATGGGGTGATTTTTAAGATACTGGATGAAAATCATATTTTTAATCAAAAATAGTTATCACTAACCCAGTGACAGAATAGAAACATGTCTAATGAGCGAGTGACGACTGTTCTTAATGAAAATGATATCTTCAACGGATGAATCGTGCTCTGAAAACATACTTTGAACATCAATGATGCAAAAAGATAAAATAAATTTAACAAAATTATTTTTAAAGAGGAGACCATCGAATAGAAAATATTAAATCATTGATTATTCGAGTTATAAAATAAAGTAAACGTAGAGATTGTCCCACAGCAGTTGGTATCATACACCCAGTGATAGGTAAGCGAAGCATATCTACTGAGCGTATGACTGCCAAGTGTATGAGACAGCTTGCCGCCGACGTAATATAAAAACATGCGTTACGTAAACTATCTAGACGAAGCTCAGAGAAAATTTATTAAAAAATACATATAAAGTGTGTTATAAATTATCATTGATTAACTGAGTAAACTGTATCTTTTATGTCGGTAAATTTATCCATGACAGCAGGCATCACAGCACCCAGTGATAGAATGACGGACATATCTACTGCGTGTGTGACGCTTCTGTCACAAATACTTATGTAGACTACTTGATCATTGTTCACTAGCAAGTGCTGAGGATGTGATGATGTCGCCAACCGCTTGGTATCAGCTTCCCAGTGATAGATGCCGACTATCTACTGAGGAGTTGACAACCAGCGGTCAATGACAATGAAGTGATGATGTAGCTCATGATGAGATCGCTGGTGTTAGATCGTGAGTTAGATGTACAAACATGGTATACATAAGCAGTAATGTACTCGCACACAGAAACAAATAGTAAAAGGTGATTATTTAAGCGTTTAAACGGCTTTTTACTCTGTTCGCAATATTGGCCAATTCATAAAAGCAATCAACATATAAATAAATAAATAAATATTAAGGGACAATCTTACACAAATCGACCTAGTCCCAAACTAAGCAAAGCTTGTACTATGGGTACTAGACGACGATATACATAATATATAAAATACATACATAGATAACATCCATGACCCAAGAACAGATATTAGCACAAATATTTGCCCCGGCCGGGATTCGAACCCGGGACCGCCGACTCAGTGGGCAGGTGTCTACCAACCGAGCCAAACGCGTCGTCAACATAATTCTGATAATAATTATAAAAAGCAAATAATTGAAAATTGCGTCACAATTCAGGGACAGTGTAATAAGGTTTTTAACTAACTATTAAGAGCAATAAATTTATGGAAATATTATCTCAAACGAAGAAAACTACGCAAGCTATATTGTAGTATCAATAATAAAATATAGGACGGAAATCTACACAATATTATGTTGATCGTGATGCTAAAACAAACAGTATCATCTTGCCCAGTGACAGAACTATAACATGTCTACTGGCGAAGCTGATACGAGTCGTCACAGCAATGATAAAAAAATTATGATGTTGATGATGAGGCAGCTAATGATGACGTCGAGAGAGATGATGGTGTCTATAAAATAGTTGGCTTCAATCTCCCAGTGATATGAAACTGACAATATCTACTGGAAGAGTGAGAGCCTCTATTCAACGACAGTTCAGCACCAACCGCCGGACACACTAATTGACAAAATACTATTTTTGATTTAAATAAATGTTCAAAATACCTGCCGAAATCCGTTATTTTATCACTATTGTCAAAATTCTACTTTTATACCAAATAACACAATAAACACTATTTAAATTTATTCGAAAAATTACTCTTATCGATGAATTTCTCACCTATAGATGGTGTATAACATGGTGGTTGTATAACAAAGTAATCGCAAGTTCTGATTTTTTTTAAACATGGTAGAGATTCTGTCTAAAATAAAATGACCGAATAAGTAGGTATTCAAATATGTCTTACACTTGTACTATGGGCACTGCACGTAAACACTACAAAGATTGTATTTTAAATAAATACACCAATACAATACTCAAATTATTGATAGTTGTGTAAGTGTGAAATGATACCACATGACTGATAATTGATAAACGAGACCCCGTGGTTTTATGGCGACACTGGAGATGGAGGGGCGCTATTTGGTAATGATGCTCAGAAACATTAATGAATGCCGAGAAAGCGGTCATTTGCTAATACAATACTTAGATAATTGGTGTTTTCACCTGCACAGGGGATTAAACGATAAAAACAATTAGGAATTACTATACGATTAAGGATGTTTAAGCGTGCCTTGGTGTAATAAGGTACTTTCATGTGTACCCTGAAGTTTTCCGTGTACGAATATTTTACATCGGCAAAGAGTAGGTATTCACTTGAAAACATAAAGGGCAGTTTTTTAAAGTAGGTATGGTTTGTCCGGCAGCGTTAGAGTAAAAATCCTTAAAAATAATGTAGACAGTAAAAGAGCGTAAGTGATTTCTTATATAAACAAAAAACTAACGTAATAGTATGTACTTAAGTTTAATTTCAAATGACATCACTAAAATTTAAAATGGAATGTCAAATATTGTAGGCTAGGGTTGCAAAAATCGGGAATTGCCAAATAGTCTTCCATGGAACTGATTGAGTTACATGTGTAAATTCAAATTCAAATTATTTATTTCGGATGAATGATCCATAGATTGTTAGTAACATACAGAAAGCATTTACAATGCATAAAAAAAGTAAAAGTGAACAGAAAATTATTATGTTGAAGAATCTGTTGTGAAGTTTGACGTTCTTCTAAACGTTCAGTTTTATTGATTTTATTGATTCAGTTTTATTGAATTAATTGCAACATCACTTTATTTGGGCTCACAAAATTGCAAATCACTTTTAGTAACTGAATACGAACTGAAGACGTTACTGCTTTAATAAAAATAAGTAATTCGGGTGTAGCACATCGTTACTATCGATTCTCAACAAATTTGAGACGATGGTGCCGACGATAAAGTCTAAATCTTTACGGTAGATGGCGCTACGATGCCACCCTAAGGCATGTCGAAGCTACTGGTTGAAAAATTCAATGGCACTGACATCTGATTCGGTGGTCCAATTGGGAGGACGCCCGTGTTGGCCCGGGAAGCCGTTGGAAACGCAGGTTCGAATCCTGTCCGAATCATTAAATTTTTAAATTTTCGCTTCATTTGTAAACATTTAACTGAATACAAATAGTTTATTCGAATGTCTTCTTAAGAACATTACTATTTCATATTTTTTCTAGAAAATTGTGATAGTTCTCGCAGATATCATATGAAATTAATTATGAATTATATACGCATCAATTCGCGTTATAACTTGGACATATTTGAAGAACTATATTTTTTATTTTTATCAATGCAGGAATATTTATTATTAATTTATTTAAAATAATATATAATTATGTTTTTTGAATGTAATTTATCATTGAAGTAATTATTTTTATTGTATTATATTACTCACTACAGTTTTGACAACCCTTTGCAGGTGTAAAGTTATCTAATATTTGAGACACATAAAAATCATTTTAAGCTTTAATCGAACTGCGTTAATGTCGAAATTCACTTCATAGTATTACGACCTGTCACCTTTTGAAATTAAAAAGAAGAGTTATTGTTTTTACTCTTACGCTGCCGGACAGATTATACATAGTTACCTATACTACGTATTTAATAAACCATCACGACGATGAGTTTAGTTAGTACTTTATTGATGTGCGTTGTTATTTAAGTGTATGTATCATGTACAACAACTATAAGTATGTGAGTTCCTTTTATTGGATCTATACTTCTATTTAAGTTTCTATATTTAGTGTATTAGCTATTGGTTCTCCTAAAATTAATAATATGCGGTAAACATCCTATGGCTGTCACTCTCATAACTAAATGGAATGTATTGACTAGCTGTTGAGGCCGCAGAGTGCCAAAAACATCATACTTGCCATCAAAAATCATAACCCTTCTTCATTGCAATCGGGCTAAAACATCGCATCTGTTGCTCCGTTACTTATTTAATCTTTATTACATAATAGAAAAACTTAAAAAAAACCTAATCGTAAAGGGAGGACTTAATACCAGGCATTCAGGGCATTCTCTGTATGTCATTTGGGCTAAGCAGATATATGTAATAATAAAATTAATAACAAATATTAAGGGACAATCTTACACAAAGCAACCTAGTCCCAAACTAAGCAAAGCTTGCATATACTATCTAGACGATGACATACATAATATATAACATCTATGACCCAGGAACATATAATACATAATATTTGCCCTAGCCGGGATTCGAACCCAGGACCGCCGGCTCAGTAGGCAGGTGCACTCAAACTGCGCCAACCGCGTCGTCAAATTGTGATAACAAAGCTACGTACATACTCACTTTTACGATAACGGTTGTAAAACGGGCCTTTTTAGGGTTCCGTAGCCAAATGGCAAAAAACGGAACCCTTATAGATTCGTCATGTCTGTCCGTCTGTCCGTCTGTCCGTCCGTATGTCACAGCCATTTTTTTCCGAAACTATAAGAGCTATAGTGTTGAAACTTGGTAGGTAGATGTATTCTGTGAACCGCATTAAGATTTTGATGCAAAAATAAAAAAATAATAATAAATATTGGGGGCTGCCCATACTTAGAACTGAAACTCAAAAATTTTTTTTTCATCAATCACATACGTGTGTGGTATCTATGGATAGGTCTTCAAAAATGATATCGAGGTTTCTAGATTTTTTTTTTCTAAACTGAATAGTTTGCGTGACAGACGCTTCCAAAGTGGAAAAAAGTTGGTCCCCTCTAACTTCTAAAATAAGAAAATGAAAAATCTAAAAAAAACATATGATGTACATTACTATAAAAACTACCAACGAAAATTGTTTTGAACGAGATCTAGTAAGTAGGTTAATTTTTAATATTTTAATACCTAACTTTGCACCTAATTTATATGGGGCGCTATACATACCAGGTGCAAACTTAACTTAACCACTTAGGGATGGAAAGTGTTTGTACGGAACCCTCGGTGCGCGAGTCCGACTCGCACTTGGCCGGTTTTTAATATTAGCTTTCTGTCCCGATGTAAAAATAATTTGACAAACAAACTAATTAGTGGCTATTGTCCGTGAATACACTAAATTTACTTTAGAAGGAAAATAAAACGCTTAACATGGCACACGCTTTTGTTTTTATTATTGTATTGCAAAACAAACAAACAATAGTATTCAATATTAGGCATTCGAAATAACCCGAAAGTTTGTGTAGTTTGAAAGAAACACATTATATCTTAGGAGTGTGAAATAGCATGGAGTCCCTGTTCTAAAATTGGTTAAAATCCTTCCAGTCGTCTCGACAAGGTGTGACACTCCGGGTAGTGAGACTTTCTACGTCACTTATTTTATTAGTTGCCGCTTCATGGTAACAAAATAACTATAAGGAAAAAATGTTTGTCAGCAATCGTACAAAAAAAATGCATTTATGCATTACAGTTATGTTCTTTGACTAAATTATATTTTGTCGTAATAATTGATTTAGAACACTCACGATCTTATGGGATTCATACAGCTAAGAAGGTAATCGGGGAGTATTATGATACACTACTGGTAACAGAAACTGATTGACAGAACCGACCAACTGATCATAGATCATATTATCCACCTGACATTCCGGAGTGTCAATACCAGGGGGCTGATGAGATTATAAAAAAAAAATAGAAACATATGGCGCTTAAGGCTGGCGCCACGCCAGTTTTTAAGTTTTATTTTTAATATTCCTCCATTAAAACACAGATTTATACTAAAATTTTATAATTATATAATCACTCTAACACTATAAAGGATAAAGTATGTTAGTATGTTTGTTGCTTCTTCACGCTTAAACAGCTAGTCCAATTTCGATAAAATTTGTTATGAAAGTAGGTGACAACCTGGATTAACACATAGGCAACTCTTTATCCCGAAAAAATGTAGTGTCCCTGAGGGATGAGCGGGGCGCAGATAGTAGGGATATAAAAAGATAATTCTTCAATGTGTTCCTTTAGTCGCAGTGGCAGGTATTCCTCGGCAGAACTATTTAGTGAAATAGCTTTATGATAGTTATTTAATTCATAAGCTATATCACCAAATTGTCCTACGGAGGAAGGATCCTGAAGGTCTCCCTTTCTTCTGGTAGAGTGCGGCTCACGTTCCAGTCAATACTGTCACTGTCAACGCCATGAACTAAACTAGAGACAAACTAATTTAGAAATTAACGCACATAAACGAAATTAATTATTCATAAACATAAAGCAGCAAAAAATGAGGTCGCGTTTATTTTGAAATTGGTTCATCTCTAATCATCTAAACTAAATAACACCAAAACACTATCATTACGACGGGGTAGTCAGTCAGAACTGGGTCATAGCCAGTAGAACGATAAAAAGTACATAAATAAAATAAAGCATTTACTACTAACTAAATCCTATTACACGCCAAATGAATACTTGGAAGATAAATTGTAAACACAAGTTCTCCTCTCCTAACATTGCAGTGCCCAACAGGGTTCACGATGATCCGTAGCTTTAATTTATCATCGGTGGTCAAAAGTTTTATCAAAAAATTACGGCCTGGAATCCTTAATTTCGCTTATGTCCACAGGAAAGATTCGACTTTAAATTTGACGATAACCCGACTGCTCTAAGATAAGAAATAGAGTCTTTTGTCAAAAAAGTGTTATTCTTGGACAGAAAGAAGAAGAAAAGTTACAACTTGAGCAAAACTCGTAACTCCACTATTAACGTATATTGCTCCTTCTCAATATATTTATACCTCGTTTTTATAGTCCGTTACCTATCACTAGTATCACCTCTGCGGTCGCTCGTCATTAAAAATAAATTATATCATAGTTTGCGGTCGCTATCTACGCGGTTCGGTATCTCCGGACGGACTGACAGACGGACCGCGAGCGTCACGCTTCTAGGGTTCAGTAGTCCAGTGGTTCTTACAGTTTTAAGCTCATGGGATACCGCGGAAGGTCTCGAGTTTTAATTTCATCACCGTGCGAATAAATTGAAATCTATATGTTTTATTTACTACACACGGAAATTAATTAAACACAAAATTAAAAATGTATAAAATAAAATAACGAAAGTTAGAAAACGAACATAAGGATTTGAAGTCGACTATAGCTACATTATAAATAAATAAAAATCGGTCAAGTGCGAGTCTGACTAGCGCACCGAGGGTTCCGTACAAACACTTATCCCATCTTATCTGGCTGGGTTAAGTTGAGTTTGCACCTGGTATGTATAGCGCCGGATACTTAAATATTGAACGGAGCCCACTTTAATTAATTATTTGTTTAGTTTTTTAGTAAGTATTTGTTGTTATAGCGGCAACCTGGCGGCAACAGAAATACATCATCTGTGAATATTTCAACTGTCTAACTATCACGGTTCATGAGATACAGCCTGGTCACAGGCGGACAGACAGACAGACAGTCGGACAGTGGAGTCTTTGATACCTATTAGGGTCCCGTTTTTACCCTTTGGGTTCGGAACCCTAAAACAGTATTGAAAATCAGTATTCTATTGAGGGGAGTCATCATTTCAGGAAAAACCTTAATAGCGTGCCTTAATGCAGGATACTCTTTTGTTTTGTATGGCGCCATCTCTTGGTCATAATTTCTTGGTTCTCATGACGCCGAAACGGGTGGACGAGTTTTAACCAATTTCAGTTCAGGGATAGATGGACGGTAAAAGATACTTTTAAAGTCCAAAGATAGTTATATTAGTGTAGGACACTTTTTACCCGATAACGGAAACAATACTCGGACTAAGTGACGGGCACTTTCTATTCATATTTATATCATTACTAGCTCCGCCGCGCGGTGTCACCCGCTCATCCCACGGGAACACTAGATTATTTTGGGATAAAAAGTGGCCTATGTGTTAATATTAAATTAAATTTAAAATTTATCGAAATCGGTCCAGCGTGTTGAGCGTGAGGAAGTAACAAACATACACAAACACACTCACAAACTTTTGCCATTATAATATTAGTTTGATTTTATTTCAATCCTCCTGGTTGTGCGTATAGGGTTGGTCCATTAGGAAGGTCTGATGCAAACCCAGTACTTGTTTTCAAAACTTAGTTTATTTATTTATGTATTTATTTACTAAAGTAAATATTTATTCACGAACAATTTACATTGTGTTAAAATTAACTTAAAAACCTATAACCTAAACTAGCCTAACCCTACCCAAGGTCGGTGATTGGCGGAAATGCTCCCAAGATGCTGGCGGCGTTTCCGCTGCACAGCGACACTGAGCCTTTGTCCGAGAAACGCGCCAGCTCTGGGATCACAGGCAGTTCGAATAAGTTTTTTAAAATACTTAATCCCAGGTGCTATTTTCATTCGTTTCCCATATTAATTTGTTTATTTTAGTAATGTTACAATTATCCATTAGGTAACCTTTCTTAAATTCCTCTCGTGGCCTAAATAACATGGAAGCCTAACGAGGTAGGTCATATAGATATGACTCTACGGATTTACTAAATTAATGACTCTTAAGTGGTCGACATTTAAGAGCTCGCTCGTTAGCTCGCTCATTAGGGATGCTTAGTTAAGTGGCTCGAACCGTGTGGCTCATCTAGGTTAGAATAATAGACTTATAAAGGTATTGATACTAAATATTAAAAATATCGGCCAAGTGCGAGTGGGACTCGCGCACGAAGGGTTCCGTACCGTTATCTGTAAGTTTGTTGTATAGGAGCCCCCCTTAAATATTTATTTTATTTTATTTTTATAGCAGCAATAGAAATACATCATCTGTGAAAATTTCAACTGTCTAGCTATTACCGTTCTTGAGATACAGCCTGGTGACAGACGGACGGACAGCGAAGTCTCGGTAATAGGGTCCCGTTTTTACCCTTTGGGTACGGAACTCTAAAAAGGATACTGTTCCTCTATTACGTATAATACTTACATGTATTATTAAATTGAAATTGCCTTCGGAGCCGACGGTCTTGGGTTCGGATCTCGGCGAGGACAAATAGTGAGGATATGGAATCATTGTTCCTAGGTCATTGATGTTCTATGTAATTAAGTATTTATTAATCTGGGTCATTGTCAGTTCAAAAAACAAAAGTAGTCTCTTCGGTGGCCAATAGTTAACAGCGTATGTGCATAGAAGTTATGTTTGTAACACGCACGCCCATAGAAAGGGAAACGTCGTTTATGCTAATATCATTTTGATCGGGAAACTAGGCCTAAAGACGCGAACCTAAATCTGACAATGACCCGTCTATGTATATCTGTAGCTTACTGTGGTACTATATCGATTTGTGTGAGGTTGTCCAATATTGATTTATTTGTTTATTTATAACTAGCTGTGCCCCGCGGTGTTACCCGCTCATCCCACGGGAACACTCAATTTATTCGGGATGAAAAGTATCCTATGTCCTTTCCCGGGTCTCAAACTATCTCCATACCAAATTTCATCTAAGTCGGTTCATCGGTTTAAGTGTGAAGAGGTAACAGACAGACACACTTTCGCATTTATAATATTATGGATGTATGGATTGATGTTGGACTATCAAGCCGCATTAGAAAAAAGTAATAACTCACCACATTATACACATCACCAAACTGAATATACGAAGATGATTAAATTGTTTACAACACTGAACTATACCAACATTCTGCCACTTTCCTTCTCCGCCATTATACAAAACTAAACGCAGTGTTGTTGTGATCTCATTTATATTATGAAACATTATTTTGTGCACTCAGCAGTACACGCGCACATGACTTGTATCTATATACATATTTACAACGGAAAACTGCACGTAAGTTTGTCGTTATCAAGTATTTCATGAATTATCAGTGACCACTACACTAGTTGTATCATGCGGCTTCGGTCGTATGGTATACGTATGGGGTTTACAATGTAGGTTAGGCCTATAGACGACTTTTTGGAGATTTATAAATAAATACATATTAAATAACTATTAAGGGACAATCTTACACGAATCGACCTAGTCCCGAACTAAGCAAAGCTTGTACTATGGGTACTAAACAACGACATACATAATATATAAATACATATATAGATAACATCCAAGACCCAGGAACAAATATTCGAATTCATCACACAAACATTTGCCCTGGCCGGGATTCGAACCCAGGATCGCCGGCTCAGTAGGCAGCTGCACTACAAACCGAGCCAACCTCGTCGTCAGACATGTATGTGTTCTCCGGGTCTATTCAATTACAATAAACTTAACCTATCAGAGGTGTAACGGGCTCTAGGCGTGAAGATGAAAATAAAGTAAAAAAAGCTTATTGCTAAGTTTAATGGAGATGTAGAGAGTCTCCGTGGTCAAGAAATGAAGTTCGGAAATGTAAAAGGTCTCCACAATCATTTTGGAGGTGTAAAGTGTCTCCAAACGTCAAAGACAAAACAAATATCGAAGCAAGTCAGAGAAGAGACTATTTAGCTACCAGTCATTATAACTACAATTGGTTTTTTTTATGACACATAACAGCACCCATACGATGTAAATATGCTTAATATATTGAATTTTATAAAAAAAACAAGCAATGAAGTAATGTTTTTTTCAAGTATGTATAAACGTTTTTTACTTTCTATTTGATACACAGTGTCAAAGTATTTAACGATAAAAGAGCATTACATAAACAGTTACGTTCAACGTGCTTTCATTTTTAAAAGCTAAGTTATGACCAAATCTATCGTTTCGATTCAGGTGACATTTTGTAAATTGATGCAGATCGATGAAGTAAATCGTCAATTTTATAACCTGAAGGAAGAACAATAAAACTAAATTACTATTTTACAAAGAAAACTCCGGTGAGTCACAGATATATTCAAATCAATCCCGTCCTATATGGCCAGAGTTCGGTATTATATATTAAAAAGTTTGGGCATTCAAAAATGGATGAGGGCGGCGCAAGATTGATCGTTGTGGAGACTTTGGGGGAGGCCTTTGTCCAGCAGTGGACTTCTATTGGCTGATATTATGATAATGATGATGATTCAAAAATTAAGAGGTTGTCCTAGCGCCATCGAGCTAATTCCCTCGATGCGCCGTCAAACAACAGGTTCGATAATAATATATCGTCAGTGAAATCAATTCCATCAACCGCTCATGATTAATAATCGTTAGATTTGGCATACAACATGTCTTACGAGTAGCTAATCACTTCAAACATCAACAGACAAGTGTCAAATATGTGTTAATAGGAAAATCCTATAATAGCCGAGCAGGCGTATGATGGTTGCGTTTATCACTTGATAAATAAGTGACAAAGCATCTGTCACTCACACTCGCACTTTGTCAAATGTGACGGATGCTATATCACTTATTTATCGGCTATCGCGTGACAAAAGCAATCATCATAGGCCCGCTGGACTGAAAAATATCAAGCAAATACACAGCGCAATACTAGTGTCCGGCATCGTCGACTCGTCAAGGTCTCGCGGCGCCCGCCGGGACACTCAGCAGTTTTAATGTAACCAGGTCATCTGTACTCTGAGCCTCAAGTGTAGGTTTTCGATGCAACGAAATGTGAAATTGTGAGTTGTGGAGTGACGAAGTTATCGCGCCGCTGTACGGGTAGCAGTCCCTGATGAAGAGCTCCGTACGAGTTCGAAACATGTCGGGCCGTTCCTGACAATTTCACGTTAAATGTAAACCGCTTAATACGAAATGTAAACCGCTTTGTACATAAGTAGTACATACATTTATACTAAGGACCTTATCAGCTTATCACACTTGCGAAAGTTAGCGAGTTTTCTATGCACATCTGCGTCGCGGCGAACTCGCTGCGTTATCGCCTTCATACAAAATCGCAAATCGCAAGTGTGATAAGGCCCTAATATTATAAAGGCGAAAGTTTGTGTGTTTATGTGTATGTTTATTACTTCTTCACGCTCAAACAACTGGACCAATTTTATTTATTCATTTATTTAATCATTATTGCACAAATGAAAAACAGATCGTACAAAAGGCGGACTTAATGCCATTGGGCATTCTCTACCAGTCAACCATCGGTCAATTTTGATAAATTTTGGTATGAATGTAGCCGAGAAACTGGGCTTTTTATCCCGAATAAATGTAGTGTTCCCGTGCGATGAGCGGGTAACGCGGCGGAGCTAGTAATTAAATATGTCTCACGAAACTTTTAATAAGGTTACAACAAAACGTCTCCATCGTGTTTAAGTTTCCGGTATTAAGAGGCCTTATTCCTTTTAAAATGCTTATTGTTTTAGACATTTTTCTCTATGATCAAACATGTTTCTTAACATATTATTTATGTTACTACCTAGAACAGGGCTATTAAGATTTATTCGTATATATTTGAAACCTACAGTTTGATTTTTTCATTGATAATTTTTGTTTCAAAAACTACTCGAAATTGACAAAATTCACGCGGAAAATTAGTTTTTTCAACTTATTTTCGGCTGCACGCAATAAAAGCATGAAATAGCTATGTTACTACCTAGAACTCGGGGAAAAGTGTTATTCACTTCAAAAAGTTGGTAGAAATTATCAATATATTTGCCATAATATGAAAAAAAGAAATTTTAAAAGGAATAAGGCCTCTTAATGTGTTAATAACGCTGTCGCGTCGGTCGAGGCGGTTTTCAACCGACTTCAAAATAGGAGGTTCTCAATTCAACTGTATGTTGTTTTTTTTTTTGGTACGTACGTTACGCGATTATACCGCCATTGTGGACCGATTCTCCAAATCATTTTATAATTTGAAGGAGTAGTATGTTAACTAACGAAATAAATGTTAATTAACGAGATAGGCGTTCATTATTTACTCAGTTGATTTTCATGTATTCATTCAATATAATTATTTCCGATAAATAATTTATCAAACAATTTAAAAGGAACTAAATTATTGTATAATGTGTTTGTTTATCCATACTTAATATTATAAATGCGAAAGTGTGTCTGTCTGTCTGTCTGTCTGTTACCTCTTCACGCTTAAACCGCTGAACCGATTTAGATGAAATTTGGTATGGAGATACTTTGAGACCCGGGAAAGGACATAGGATACTTTTCATCTCGAATAAATTTAGTGTTCCCGTGGGATGAGCGGGTAACACCGCGGGGCACAGCTAGTGATTATATATTTAAGATATTGTTAAAAAGTTAGTCCTCTAAACACAGGGAATCCTAGTTCATATTTTGTCAAGTTGAATGTCTTAGTGTATAGTTATTATTACTGTAAAATAAGCTATAATTCAATAAATATCTTATATTATCTTTTCAAATATTAGTCAGTGAAATGATATTGGAAACGTTCATCATAATAAACAAGGCAAGTACCCAGAGCAGCACTCGTGTCGAATATCGTCGCATCAGCAAGGTCTCGCCGTGTACACTCAGCTGTATTAGTTCCGCGTGTGTTCGCGAACCGGGTCAACTGTACTCCGGAACGTGTGGTTTGCCGCTCGGAACTAACCGACGTGCGATTCAAGGCGGTGATGTGTTTTGCTCGCGCGGGTGTTGTCAAAATACACACCGACTTCAGAGGCCTTATGCCTTTATATTTTTTTTTTCATAATATTGGACAAATATATTCATAATTTCATCTAACTTTTTGAAGTGGATGAAACTTTTCCCTGAGATATAGATGCATGCGTGAAGCGTGCAGTTAAAAATAAGTAAAAAAAAAACAATTGTCTGCGGGAATTTCGACAATTTTTGTTTTTGTTTTTTGATACAAAAATTATCATTGAAAAATTCAAACTGTAGGTTTAAAATATACATATACCTACAACTAAATCGCAATGACCCTGTTCTAAGTAATAACATTGACAACATATTAAGAAACCTGTTTGATCATAGAAAATAACGTCTAAAACAATCAGCATATTATTATTATTATTATTTATTCGACACACCAACAAAGTACAAGGTTTTACATGTAAAAATTATCACTAAACACTAGGAGCACTTCTAGCCCGCACCTCAATGACAGGTGTGCAACAGCATTTTTACAAATATTGGACAGGTTGGCAATAAGGTACATAAATACTTAACTTAATCTAAAGTAACTAATTACAGAGAGAAAAATCTATCCTTACAATCAAATAAAAATAAAAATAGAAAAGGAACTATTACGTGTCACTAGCTTGCGAAAACAGTCTACGCCTCCAGCAACCGATACTGTCAGAGTAGATATCCAGATCATGCACAATTTGCAGCGTATTGTATCGTTTCTGTATTCTGTTTAGGACGGAAAATTTACCTAAATTTGTTTTCGCTAGCTTTGGTCGGAAAGTGGTGATGCGTGAGGGCATATTGATCGGATAAGGATACTTAAAGTAAAGATCTTTGGAATACTACTAGTGGCTATGTCACCTCGCGAATTTGTTTCAAAATGTACTTCGTATCTTTTTATACCTTAGTCGGATAAAAATATCCTGTAACCTTCTTTGGATGTCCGGCTATCCCTGCACCAAAATTGGTTAAAATTTCTCCAGCCGTTCCGGCGTGATGCGAGGACAAAGGAAATTATGAAAACAGATGGCGCCAGACGCTGCGCGCCGATACGAATCGAAAGACGACCCTGTTTTTATAATCTTAATGAATATTTTATGTAGCAATGTTAATTTTATTTTATTTTTTCTATTAATCTAATGTACTTCTAGTATCTCTGTTTGGCCCTATGGTTGACTGGTAGAGAATGCCATTTGGCATTACCTAAGTCCGCCTTGTACTGACTTGTTTTGTGCAATAAAGTTTAAATAAATAAAATAAATAAATAAATCATTGTACGTCCGAAATGGGCAAACTGTTGACACTGAACCATATAATATAATGTAATGTATCACGCTATTAAGATTTTTCCTGAAATCATGACCCCTCTCCATTGAAAACTAATTTTCAATACAATTATAGGATTAAACCATTGATACAAATATCTAAGCTCAAAGAACAATTTAAATGAAGGCCCATGGCCTGCTGAAAGAGACTGCGAATCGAACCCGGTACCTTTGGATTGCCGGTCCAGCGCGTTAACCTTTCCGCCAAGCAACCTTTCGATTTATTCAATATAGTTTGTGTGTCGACCTTTACATTGTTTACACCTTATTAACACCTTAGGTAGGTTATTTAAAATTTACTTTGAGCTTTGATCTTTGTATGGTTTGGCAATGGTTTAATATAAAAATTGTGATGTGCACCCAAATAGAAGAAAATAATGAGACATTACATGTTTTATTTTACGATTCTAGGATTAGATAATAGTATAGATATACTAGCGGCTTATATGTGGGGGTTTGGTCCTCAGGTGGGGTTCAAGGGGTTCGGTCTGAGCGCAGCGCAGCTGGAGACGTCCGCCAGCTTCACGTACAGCGACGGCGCCACGTACTCGCTGACGCACGGCTCCGTCGTCATCGCCGCCATCACCTCGTGCACCAACACCTCCAACCCCAGCGTCATGCTGGGCGCAGGTACTACACCAACACAAGGGGTCCGCCAGCTTCACGTACAGCGACGGCGCCACGTACTCGCTGACGCACGGCTCCGTCGTCATCGCCGCCATCACCTCGTGCACCAACACCTCCAACCCCAGCGTCATGCTGGGCGCAGGTACTACACCAACACAAGGGGTCCGCCAGCGTCACGCACAGCGACGGCGCCACGTACTCGCTGACGCACGGCTCCGTCGTCATCGCCGCCATCACCTCGTGCACCAACACCTCCAACCCCAGCGTCATGCTGGGCGCAGGTACTACACCAACACAAGGGGTCCGCCAGCGTCACGCACAGCGACGGCGCCACGTACTCGCTGACGCACGGCTCCGTCGTCATCGCCGCCATCACCTCGTGCACCAACACCTCCAACCCCAGCGTCATGCTGGGCGCAGGTACTACACCAACACAAGGGGTCCGCCAGCGTCACGCACAGCGACGGCGCCACGTACTCGCTGACGCACGGCTCCGTCGTCATCGCCGCCATCACCTCGTGCACCAACACCTCCAACCCCAGCGTCATGCTGGGCGCAGGTACTACACCAACACAAGGGGTCCGCCAGCTTCACGTACAGCGACGGCGCCACGTACTCGCTGACGCACGGCTCCGTCGTCATCGCCGCCATCACCTCGTGCACCAACACCTCCAACCCCAGCGTCATGCTGGGCGCAGGTACTACACCAACACAAGGGGTCCGCCAGCGTCACGCACAGCGACGGCGCCACGTACTCGCTGACGCACGGCTCCGTCGTCATCGCCGCCATCACCTCGTGCACCAACACCTCCAACCCCAGCGTCATGCTGGGCGCAGGTACTACACCAACACAAGGGGTCCGCCAGCTTCACGTACAGCGACGGCGCCACGTACTCGCTGACGCACGGCTCCGTCGTCATCGCCGCCATCACCTCGTGCACCAACACCTCCAACCCCAGCGTCATGCTGGGCGCAGGTACTACACCAACACAAAAAAAGGAGGGCTCTCAATTAGACTGTATTTGTTTAGGGTTCCGTAGTCAACTAGGAACCCTTATAGTTTCACCATGTCCGTCTGTCCGTCCGCGGCTTAGCTCCGTGATCATTAGGACTAGAAAGCTGTTTGGTATGAGTATGGGTATGTATGACGCCGACAAAACGGTAAAATAAAAACTAAAAAAAAACTTTTTTCGGGTACCTCTCGAACACCTAAAGTAGGGGTGAATTTTTTTTTTAGTTTCGACATGTGTGTGGTGACGTTGAATAGGTCTTTTAAAAATAATAGGGGTCTCCAAACATTATTTTTTCATAAAGTCAGCAGTTTTGTAAATATTCGCTCCGAAAATAAAAAAATAGCGTCCCCCCCCCTCTAACTTTTCAACCACGGGTCAAAATAATATGGAAAAATTCATGAACATGAGGCCTTATAAGTACTTTCAATGAAAACTATATTGAACAAAATCGGTCGAGCCGTTTTTGAGTTATCGCAAAATTTCATAATTTTCTTAAAAGGACGGAAGTGGACTTCCAGAAGGTAATAAGTAATTACAGTTACTTTGGCGTTTACGACCTTTTTATAGAGCTTGAAATATTTCTCGTAACTTAAGTCTATTCTGAAGGATAAGCAACTACGGAACCCTACCCTGAGCCGTGGCCCGACATGCTTTTGGCCGGGTTTTTTCATGTTTGTCCCCTCCGAACTTTCGACTGGGTGAATTGATTTTGATGATTCTTTTTTTATTTGAAAGTCGGTGCTTCCCGTGTATGAGTGAAATGTATGGGAAGGTTTGAAGTTAATATTTAGGATATTACTGCTTTTATTTAAAAAAGTTATTAATGTAATTTTACTCATTGAATAACTCACTTTCGATATCAATTTGATATTTTCTGATATCTGCTATATTTACGGAATTATCTCCTGGCTACACTTAACGATTACACCCTGTTTAGAATTTTATGGATTTGGATTTCGTACACTGAAAAAAAGCCACTTTTCAAAATGGCGGATATATACAGCGCGTATATTTGATACAACCGCATATTGAAGCCAGACGGAGATTTTAGTGCTATAATCTGATATTTATAACAATTATTAACTTAGCGTTAACTGCCATAGCGTAATTAATTTTTGAAAATTTTCTGAGCAGCCATGTATGGCGTAGTTATTACTAGTGACAGTTTGTGACATCACGATGTTATGTGTCAACAAACAACAACAAACAAGTACATTGCTTGCTAATTTATTTTATATGAAAAAAAAGTTAGTATTTTTTTTTATAATTTATGGATAAATATATTAATAAGTGCCTATACTAAGCCCCCGTAAAGTATGCGGTTATATCAAATATACACGCTGTATATGGTCGTTGAAATTAATTACACAGCCACTGGCAAACTAACCCGCGAGGTGTATAGCTCGCAAGGCCATTAGTTAGTACATTGGCTTGTGATGTATACCTGTCCACATAATCACTGGCGGTGCGCGTGCGCAGGCTTGCTGGCCAAGAAGGCGGTGGAGAGCGGGCTGCGCGTGCCGCCCTACATCAAGACCTCGCTGTCGCCCGGCTCCGGCGTCGTCACTTACTACCTGAAAGTAAGTCATAGCTTATTTATTTTATTTATTTATTTATAACAAACATGCATATAAAAGAACTTAAATTGACAACATTTCATATTTTTAAGACTATCATTTTATTACTTTTCTGAATTCTGCTTAAAAAGATGAAGTAATCTCTGTTTTTATTTATTTTCTGAGATGATTATTTACTTTATTATTAATTTATAAAAACATACTCATTTTAAAATGTGGCAACACAGAAACCAGAACTTAATGGAACGGTTATTCTAGTCGGTTTTCTTATAAAAAAAAAACTTTTTTTTTTTTTTTTTTTCTTTCTTGGCTTTCACTTCTTGCTGATGTTAGCAAGAGGTATTTCGCCAATGACGACGTGTAGACTTATCACACGTAAGGAGATTGGTTGTTATATAATTTTGATTTTTGTTGAAGGATATGTCAGGACTCAAACCTAAAACAAATAACATTTGTGTTATGGACGGCACAGACAATACAAGACATTTTTACAGTTATTAATAACGAGATAAAAAGATGGAAAAGGAAGACAGTAAGTAAGGCATGCCAACATATACACAGGAAAGAGGAAAGATATTAATATAATAAATATTTAGAAAATAGGAAACTAAAATAAAATAGTGCGTTACAACCTGATATTATGGTCTAGAATATATTTTATAAGAATAGCAGTGAGAGAAGAGTCCATAGAGGTCAGAAGTGATTGAAATATAACAGGGCGCGGAACATTTTTAGGTAAAACATCATATAAGGAGTATGAAAACCTTGTGCAGCTGAAAAATATGTGATCCAAGGTGCCCTCGTCAAGTCCGCATTCACACAGAGAATTGTCCCGCACCCTAATTTTAGCTAAGAACACTGGAGTGCAGACGTGACCTAGACGGAGGCGGCAGATAGTGGAAGTGACCCATTTGTTTGCAGAGCGAAATCGGAAGAACCATGGCTTACTGGGGATAACCGGTTGAATGGCACCATAGTGTTTGCCCTTCTGGAGTCTAGATGAGTCCCATAGCTCCTGCCAGGTACACATCATGTTAGAGCGAGCGAGCGTCATAAGGTCTGAGGAGATGATATTGTTGTGATTCTGGGGACAACCGATATTAACAGCTTCTTTTGCCCACATATCAGCCCGCTCGTTGCCGTCAATGCCACAGTGCCCTGGTATCCAGGCGAGGGTAATTTTAAGGCCCTTTTTGTCACATTTGTTTAAGATTTCTTTTATTTTTAAAATAACAGGAAATTTAATTTTCATTTTGAACTGATTACCTACAATTGCTTGCAGGCAGCTTTTGGAATCAGAAAAAATTATGGCTTTGGGAATACTGTGAGATTCTACGTAAATGGCGGCCTCCAGTATTGCGATGGACTCTCCGGTGAAAATAGATGATTGTGGTGGGCATCTGTGTGACAAGAGGATGTGAAATTTTGGGATCCATATAGCTATTCCAACACAACTTTCCGAGTCTAGCTTAGAAGCGTCGGTATATATATGCAAGTGATCCTGCCATTTCGATAAATGCTTTTTAAATTTTGAGTTTGCCGCTGGGTCATCCTTGAATATACCAAAATCCAAAACGACTGTGGGGGTATATATAATTGTGTCATAGTCTGTTTCAAATAGCGGGTTCGATTTTGTGGAGTAGACTGGGGAGGGGAGGCTTTTCAGTCTATTGAAACTGTTTATATTTCTTGGTGTCTCCCTGTGTGACCAATATTGGTTTTCAGTTATCTCATGGGACAAAGCCTCAAGGCGAGGCATAAGGAGATGGTTAGAGATACTGCACGCTTTGAATACATAGCGGTCGGATAAGAACTGTCTGCGGAGGGCAAGGGGAGGATCCACACACTCCACCTGTAAGGCATTTTTTGGTGAGGATTTCATGGCGCCAGCTATGATTCGTAGACACTTGGCCTGGATGAGATCGAGTTTCTGAAGTGCCATTTTATTACAGGGCTCCAGGACCATTGAACCATAGTCCATGTGGCTACGAACTACAGCATTATATACTAGTTTTTGACAGTATGGATGAGCACCCCACCAGACTCCAGAAAGGGCCCTTAAGACGTTAACGCCCCTCTCGCATTTCCCCGCTATGTATTCCAGGTGGGGAACGCCGGTCATTTTTGAGTCAAAGATCGCACCGTCAAAGAATATTGCAGAATGGAGAGACGGTAGGTTCTATGTCATGTGTATATAGATTGTAAAGTAGGGGACTAAGAACTGACCCTTGTGGGAGGCCTTGCCAGACGGTCAGAGATGGGTAATGGTGGTTACCAACCCGGATTTTGATGGTTCGTCCCATGAACAGCTTGCATACGATTTGAACTATCCTCGCAGGAATACTCAGCTGTAGCATTTTTGCTCTGAGCAGAGGGAGTTGAACGTTATCGTATGCCGCAGCTATATCAACGAAGCATCCGATCAGGTGTTCCTTTTTTGATAGGGCTAGCCTGATGTCCGTTGTCAGGATGTTTAAGCTGTCCATGGTACTTTTACCTTTTCGAAATCCGAACTGTGAATTGGCGAGCAAACCCCTACTTTCGACGAACCATTCCAACCTATTTTTAATTAAATGTTCGAAAACTTTACTCACGGTTGCGGACAGGGCTATTGGACGATATGACGTGGCCTCATGAGGGCTCTTACCAGGTTTGAGGATGGGAATAATGATTTGGGACTTCCATTCATCAGGAACCTCTCCGGATATATAGCAAGAATTGAGCAAACTCAGAAGGTGCTCTTTCGAGAATTTGTTCAATTTGCTCATGAAGCAGTACGGGATACCGTCTTCGCCTGGTGAGCTATGGTGGAGTCCGTCTAGTACCAGTTCTAGCTCAGTGAATGAAAAAGGCTCGTCAAGTGGACCCAGGGGAGCCGTTGGGAAGGGAGGACTTATGCAACTTTCAGAAGGTACCGAGGGAGGAGCCATTTTATTAACAAATTCCTCCAACCATGAGGAGGGATCAGCAGATGACGAGCTGTCTGGTATGAAGGAGCCCCTAAATTTTTTAATGTTTTTCCACACTAGCGACACAGGGGACCGGGGGCTCAAGCTCTCGCAAAAGTCCTTCCATCCCTGCTTCTTCGTTTTATTAAGAAGGCGCTTAGTTCGGGCTGAAATTTTTTTGAATGCTACGAAATCATCGGATAGGCCAGAATTATTGTAAGCACGTTCTGCCAAGTTTCTCTCCTTAACAGCTGCCGTACATTCGGGGTTCCACCAAGGGGGTGACGGGATTTTGTTTATACACGGGTTTTTAGTAGGGATGTGTTCGTCTGCAGCTTCCAAAAGGGAATATTTAAGATGACTGGATTTTTGGTGTAGGTTTAACGAGTTGAAATCAAGCTCCCTTAATCTGTTCTCCACGGAAAGTAAAAAATTGGGCCAATCTGCTTTGTCTATCTTGTGTTTTAGGAGGGGCTCAGGGCTTGGTAAAGGGAGGACTGAAGAAGGATTCGAAATGATGATAGGAAAGTGGTCACTGCCGAACGACTGTTTCATCACTTGGTGGGAGAGCAAACATGACAAATCTGGGGAGCAAGCAATTAAGTCCAGAACTGACCGGATATCTTGACCAGGGTACACCCGATGAGTGGGCGTACCGTCATTGATGACTATGGTGTTAATGTCATCAAATAAGTCAATGAGAAATCCGGAGAATACATCGCTGTGTGATGAGCCCCACGAAGTGTTATGGCAGTTAAAATCACCTAAAATAAGAAGAGGAGGGGGGACAGAAAAGAAAATAGTAGAGAGATCAGGGATAACAGTCAAATTTGGGTGTGGGATATAAACTGATAAGAAGTTTATTCCCATAACCTTTGCAGCTACTGCGTTTATTTGATCGGTATGAGGGGGAAGTGTAATTTGAGAGTAGGGAAACTTTTTACTAATCAATAAAGCACATCCTGCAAAACCGTCGTCGCGGTCATCCCGCAGGCAGGCGAAACCCGGGACTCTGAAATGAGATCCCTGGTTCAGCCATGTCTCCGAGATGGCCGCCACTGAAACAGAGTGGTTATTAATCAGATGTATGAGGTCAGCTTTTTTAGAATTGATGCTGCGGCTATTCCATAGTATATAATTGGCCGGGGGAGCCATTGGCGAAGGAGAGTTTCTTAGCTAAGGTCATCATTAGTGGGGCAACGTCGGGCGGTAGGCAGTCGCTCCATTTGGCGACAATGTTTGTAAGAAGTTTGAACAGGAGTTCCATCATGTCGTCATTTGGAGTATCATTCTCTAAGCGTTGGGACAGTGCAGTTCCGTTTGGGAGTTGAGAGGATGGTGAAGCGACAATGTTCTGGTGGGCGAGACGATCGAAACCGGGAGACAGCGGGGTCCTACTTCTCGACTGACGTACCACCGATTGGCGGTATGATCTTGTGACATGGTTTTGGGCCGGGGAAGGGGGGCATAAAAGGGGGGACTGCCAGGGCGACTCTGGTTCGGGGTTAAACATGGCCTTTGCCACATCGGCGTATGGTCTACGGACGGCAGGGTGAAGGGTAGCGGCCTCTTGGTATGAGATATTTCGTTCCGACATTGTTTTTTTTATTGCCTTTTGTCGACAAAATTCGGGACAACGCTGATCCGTCGCAAAATGCCTACCCGTGCAGAAAAGACAGGAGACATGCTCTGGAGCAACGTTGCAGCCTTCGCCAGGGTGTTTCTGGGCGCACTTGAAGCAACGGGCGTCTGATCGGCATTGTGTCTGGATATGGCCAAATCTGAGGCACTTTCTGCATTGAATGGTGGGGAGAACGTATACCTCAACCATTAAAGATGTGTAATAAGCGTAAACTCGCTCTGGTAACGTCTGGCCTTCAAATGTGACCACAACTGCCTGAGTTGGAACCCAAGAAGGGGGGCCACTCTCTTTAGGTACCTTACGTTGAAGGCGACGGGCTTTTAATATTCTTCCTGTACCTTCTTTCAACTCTGTAGCAGACACAAACTCGTCCATGGTCCACTCTGTAGGTACACCGCGTACCAAACCCATACGGGAAACCTGATATGAGGGGATTAGAGCAGTGAGTTTATTCCGTTTAAGACAGGGGTTCATAAGGACGTTGTTTGCTGCTGCTGCAGAGCTGAATTCAACCGATACGCGGTTTCTGCCTATCGACCTAATTCCGTCTTTTTTAATACCGTTGACATGCTCTTTGTTAAAAACCAACCCAACCTTTATCGGTTGAAGGGAAACACCAGAGTTTGCGCTGTCAAGCTCGCGGGAGATGTGAACGATAAAGGGGCCATTGTCAATACAACCATATCTGCGGGCCTCGTCTAAGACCGGGTGTTTGTACAATAAGGGATTGTGCGAATCAGCTAATTCATTATGAGTGTCGGCAGCTTGCATCACACGTTTTTCCTTGGGTTCTAGGAACTTGTCGGACGGCGATATCTCCACGGAATTAATATTTCGCTTTCTCTTTTCTAAGCTAGTAGGTGCGTCGACCAAGGGGATATCGCCTCCCGGATCGGGAGGTTTTTCTTTTTCATTGCCCTCCATCGAGGGCCCTTGCCTAATTTACCTAAATAGACTTAAAGGCTACTTACCTATGTGAAAAGCGGATTATATATATACAATAAAGTATGTTAGTTCACTGACACCACACAAATAAACTAATAGGGAGTTGTTGTAAACAGGATAACCTAAAAATCAACCTCTCTCACTAAGCGTGCTTCAGTCAATCCAAAAAAAAAAAAACTTAATCAAACTCTGTATGCATCTGTCACCTGTCAACGTCAAATAAAAAAAATATATATTTTTTCGCTCTTTGGTTTAGACGACAACCCTATTCAGCCCGTATTGTCTTAGATTGTAGTTATTTGATGTATTTTCTTATATTTCTTTAAATACAGAAGAATAAATTCAAAGTTTTTTAGGGTTCCGTACCCAAAGGGTAAAAACGGGACCCTATTACTGAGACTTCGCCGTCCGTCCGTCCGTCCGTCCGTCCGTCCGTCCGTCTGTCACCAGGCTGTATCTCAACAACGGTGATAGCTAGACAGTTGAAATTTTCACAGATGATGTATTTCTATTGCCGCTATAACAACAAATACTAAAAATAAAATAAAATAAATATTTAAGGGGGGCTCCCATACAACAAACTTTTTATAGATTATATGTATAGGTACGGAACCCTTCATGCGCGAGTCGGGCTCGCACTTGCCCAATTTTTTTTAAGGTACACGACTTGTAGCCCTGTCGATCTCTATATTAATTTCCACCTGTTATAAATATGAAATGTTGTCAATTTCACTATTAATGACACTAAATTTACATAAATTCAAAAAATACTGGTCAGACAAGCGTTTATTGACATAGTGTGCGGTAACAGCCCAAAAAGACTGTGGTCTGAGCTAGGGCTAGTAGTTATAGGTTATCGCGGGCTGGCTGGCCGCAACTCGACGACTTACAACGCGCCTATTGTGCGTGGTGGGTTGCTGGCACTCTTGCCAACACAACTCTGCCAGCAGCCTAGCAGTCCCTCGATGTTGCCGACGGCTTCTAGGAGTTGCCTCGGAGAGAGTAACTCATCAGCTCATCACCTTTCTTAGACATAAACACATTCATAGTACATTATTGCCGAAGCGCGGGAACTAGACAATAGGATACTTGACCCTTTTTTGAAATATATTTGAAATGATTAAAATATATAAGAATTTCAGTCTGTTACTAACATATTTTGTAAGCACTATGATCCCAGTTGGTTCGAAATTATTTGTTTTTTTTTTTTTTTTTTTTTTAAATTGTCTTACTAGCTTTAAAATATATATATTGCATTTTTATTAGTTGAGAATAGAACATGAAAGAAATTTTGTTACATTGGACGATTTATTAAAAACATTTTGTGTCGCGCTGTCAGGCCAAGTAAATATTAAAAAATACAAATACAAAAAAGCTCTGGTGCGTTAAAGTTGTAATTTACGCATTTTGTCTGATCTGTGAATGGAATACAAACATGTTTCATGGTGTCTGCACACCCTATCGGAATTCGCCCTCTGAACGCAGAGTTAGGTCGCATAAAGTTGGATGAAATTAAGGCGTAGTCAGCGAGAAAATAAAAGCGATTGGAATAAGTTCTGTTATGTGACAAAAATTAACGATATAATAAGGATTAAAATAGAACCTTAAGGTACGTTATTGAAAGGTTAACTGTCGTCGCACAACAGATACTTTGATAGTAATATTAATTGAGTGAGTTAAGGTGAACTTTTTGGTCTTTTTACTAATATGCCCGAAGAATTTGAGTATTATGTTGTGGCAGTTGAGAGCTCGAAAGGCAAAGGACACCAATAAGGGAACTATTATTCAGGGGACATGAACATTTGCAGGAATCCGGCGTGATCCCGTACCTGGAGGCGCTGGGCTTCGACATCGTGGGCTACGGCTGCATGACCTGCATCGGCAACTCCGGCCCCATCGACGACAACATCGCCAACACCATCGAGAAGGTGAGCGAGCCCCCGCCTCGCGGGGCTCCTGCACACCCGTGTTCATATAGTGACGTGCAGGCTGCATCACCTGCATGTGAGCGAGCCCCCGCCTCGCGGGGCTCCTGCACACCCGTGTTCATATAGTGACGTGCAGGCTGCATCACCTGCATGTGAGCGAGCCCCCGCCTCGCGGGGCTCCTGCACACCCGTGTTCATATAGTGACGTGCAGGCTGCATCACCTGCATGTGAGCGAGCCCCCGCCTCGCGGGGCTCCTGCACACCCGTGTTCATATAGTGACGTGCAGGCTGCATCACCTGCATGTGAGCGAGCCCCCGCCTCGCGGGGCTCCTGCACACCCGTGTTCATATAGTGACGTGCAGGCTGCATCACCTGCATGTGAGCGAGCCCCCGCCTCGCGGGGCTCCTGCACACCCGTGTTCATATAGTGACGTGCAGGCTGCATCACCTGCATGTGAGCGAGCCCCCGCCTCGCGGGGCTCCTGCACACCCGTGTTCATATAGTGACGTGCAGGCTGCATCACCTGCATGTGAGCGAGCCCCCGCCTCGCGGGGCTCCTGCACACCCGTGTTCATATAGTGACGTGCAGGCTGCTGTAGTAGGTATAGGTAAATGTAACTAGATAATAAGTATCAGGTATCACCTTGTCGGTACCATATAAGGAAAGGTATCCCAAATATGGGATAAAGTCTCAGATGTCCAACAATACAACCATCTCATGTAACAGGTCGTAATAAGACACCTTACACGTGGGGACCTCCCCACCTAACCACGTGTAGCCTAATTACAGTTAAGACTATATAAGCCATACATCATCTAATGAATAAAAGAGTTCTACTTTAACCGTCAGATAGCGTGTTTCATTTAACCCGTCTCTCCTCCATCATCGCATGGCGACCCTGCCAGTGCCATATATGGCGCCGGTACCGGTACCGCTACCGCCCATGTAGGGAATCAACCTGAGACCCGGATCTCATGTTATTAGGTAAACAATGTCGAATATAAAATGGGACACCAAGTCAGTACGACACAGGCACCGCTGGAAGTCAAACGGGGAGAAATTTATACGCAAATTGGGAAGACTAACCAGATCGAACAGCATACTGTTATCGCGCAAGGTATAGCGAATATTAACCTGTATTTTGGCATTTTCGTCGTAGTCGGGCTGCTGATAATAGCTGTGATAGCCCTACGGTATTTGAACATCTGTTTGAATAAGAAGATCAAGCGACGAGCCCAAGGCGAAGTCATCAAAACCAGGGTAGTGCAAGTATAAAATGCGCACCTGCATGTGAGCGAGCCCCCGCCTCGCGGGGCTCCTGCACACCCGTGTTCATATAGTGACGTGCAGGCTGCATCACCTGCATGTGAGCGAGCCCCCGCCTCGCGGGGCTCCTGCACACCCGTGTTCATATAGTGACGTGCAGGCTGCATCACCTGCATGTGAGCGAGCCCCCGCCTCGCGGGGCTCCTGCACACACAGACTCACTGACGAGGAGCGCGAGCACATCCGTTTCCACCCAGTGCGACACGCGGCCGCCGCCTCAAGCTCTGCTCTCCTAGGATACTGTTGCCGTCACATAGCGGCCGTCTCCATGCTTCGCACTATACGATGCATTAAGCAATGATGACTGCAAATGTTACCCGATTTCCCACATGCATTAAATAAATTAGACCCTGAAAAATAAAATCAAACATTTTTTTAGGATGTACATGGTACACGGCACAAAGCTCTCTCTATCTCTATATGAATTTTCACCTGTTAGAAATATGCAATGTTATCAATTGTAAACAGTGAAAATAATGAGTGGCATAAAAAATGCTTCTGAACTTGAACATAACCATAAAGTTAGGAATTCTTACCTTCAATATTGCCTGCGGTCCTGTCACCTGTTTCAATCAAAGCCGAATATCTTGGAAATGGCTGCGGTTACTATGTTTGGTGCCGCTCTCTGAATTTGATTCTGCTTCATACATGTGGAAGCACATTGCGACTAACCTTAGGCAGTTCTTTCACCCTTGATTAGGCAGCCATTAGCTAGAACTGGAAATGCGCCCGCCACCCTGACAACAGGTTGGCGGGCGCCATTAATTTCTTAAATATCTCCGGAGTTTAAAGAGCACATTGCTCATGGCACTTTGCTAGCACTAACTCCTGACGTATACCGCAGCTCCATTTGTTGATGTACACCCGCCATCCTGAAGCTCACGAGATCTCTGCATTTGTAATAAATGTACTGACTTCCAAGTTAATGTATCGTGTACAGAACGAGCTGGTGTGCTGCGGCGTGCTGTCCGGGAACCGCAACTTCGAGGGCCGCATCCATCCCAACACGCGCGCCAACTACCTGGCCTCGCCGCTGCTCGTCATCGCATACGCGCTCGCCGGCACCGTCCACATCGACTTCCAGTCTCAGCCGCTAGGTGACTGTCCTCGCTACATACATACATACATACACAACTACCTCGCCTCGCCGCTGCTCGTCATCGCGTACGCGCTCGCCGGCACCGTCCACATCGACTTCCAGTCTCAGCCGCTAGGTAACTGTCCTCGCTACATACATACATACATACACAACTACCTCGCCTCGCCGCTGCTCGTCATCGCGTACGCGCTCGCCGGCACCGTCCACATCGACTTCCAGTCTCAGCCGCTAGGTGACTGTCCTCGCTACATACATACATACATACACAACTACCTCGCCTCGCCGCTGCTCGTCATCGCGTACGCGCTCGCCGGCACCGTCCACATCGACTTCCAGTCTCAGCCGCTAGGTGACTGTCCTCGCTACATACATACATACATACATACATACACAACTACCTCGCCTCGCCGCTGCTCGTCATCGCGTACGCGCTCGCCGGCACCGTCCGCAGACGCAGCAGGCTGGACTCGACAAACTCTCTAATGTCGAGCACACTCGGTCTCCTTCGAAGACTCTTTAGTCGTTATTTCCAGATCAGACATATCTGCCTTATCACTAAAACCCGCTATATGCAGATAAAACATGTAGTACTCGCTCGCTTCGCTCGCTCGTGTTCTGTAACGGTGTGTGTTGTCTCCAGGGGCGCGCGCGGACGGATCGGCGGTGTTCCTGCGCGACATCTGGCCGACGCGCGCCGAGATCCAGGCGGTGGAGAACCGACACGTCATCCCCAACATGTTCAAGGAGGTCAGCACTCTGTACACATATCTGTAGCGACACTCCAATGCGACCCCGCCATTGATGGCTAATTCGTAAAAAATCATAATAATTTCATTCATTGCCCGAGTCCCCGGCATGTTTTAAGACCGCACTGTGTGAAGCATTGGAACGTTTACGACATGTGATTTTTTTTTTATTTGTCCAGGTGTACGCGAAGATCGAGGTCGGGTCCCCGACCTGGCAGGCGCTGGCGGTGCCGGCGGGCAAGCTGTACGGCTGGGACCCCGCCTCCACCTACATCAAGCGGCCGCCCTTCTTCGACAACATGACCAGGGTGAGGCCACACGTGTCTGCTCCTCCTCCAGGTGTGTGAGGAGGCGGAGCTAGGTTACCGACCTGGCAGGCGCTGGCGGTGCCGGCGGGCAAGCTGTACGGCTGGGACCCCGCCTCCACCTACATCAAGCGGCCGCCCTTCTTCGACAACATGACCAGGGTGAGGCCACACGTGTCTGCTCCTCCTCCAGGTGTGTGAGGAGGCGGAGCTAGGTTACCGACCTGGCAGGCGCTGGCGGTGCCGGCGGGCAAGCTGTACGGCTGGGACCCCGCCTCCACCTACATCAAGCGGCCGCCCTTCTTCGACAACATGACCAGGGTGAGGCCACACGTGTCTGCTCCTCCTCCAGGTGTGTGAGGAGGCGGAGCTAGGTTACCGACCTGGCAGGCGCTGGCGGTGCCGGCGGGCAAGCTGTACGGCTGGGACCCCGCCTCCACCTACATCAAGCGGCCGCCCTTCTTCGACAACATGACCAGGGTGAGGCCACACGTGTCTGCTCCTCCTCCAGGTGTGTGAGGAGGCGGAGCTAGGTTACCGACCTGGCAGGCGCTGGCGGTGCCGGCGGGCAAGCTGTACGGCTGGGACCCCGCCTCCACCTACATCAAGCGGCCGCCCTTCTTCGACAACATGACCAGGGTGAGGCCACACGTGTCTGCTCCTCCTCCAGGTGTGTGAGGAGGCGGAGCTAGGTTACCGACCTGGCAGGCGCTGGCGGTGCCGGCGGGCAAGCTGTACGGCTGGGACCCCGCCTCCACCTACATCAAGCGGCCGCCCTTCTTCGACAACATGACCAGGGTGAGGCCACACGTGTCTGCTCCTCCTCCAGGTGTGTGAGGAGGCGGAGCTAGGTTACCGACCTGGCAGGCGCTGGCGGTGCCGGCGGGCAAGCTGTACGGCTGGGACCCCGCCTCCACCTACATCAAGCGGCCGCCCTTCTTCGACAACATGACCAGGGTGAGGCCACACGTGTCTGCTCCTCCTCCAGGTGTGTGAGGAGGCGGAGCTAGGTTACCGACCTGGCAGGCGCTGGCGGTGCCGGCGGGCAAGCTGTACGGCTGGGACCCCGCCTCCACCTACATCAAGCGGCCGCCCTTCTTCGACAACATGACCAGGGTGAGGCCACACGTGTCTGCTCCTCCTCCAGGTGTGTGAGGAGGCGGAGCTAGGTTACCGACCTGGCAGGCGCTGGCGGTGCCGGCGGGCAAGCTGTACGGCTGGGACCCCGCCTCCACCTACATCAAGCGGCCGCCCTTCTTCGACAACATGACCAGGGTGAGGCCACACGTGTCTGCTCCTCCTCCAGGTGTGTGAGGAGGCGGAGCTAGGTTATTCCGAAAGGTGAAAGGAGGAGGAAAATACGACATTTAAAAGCCTACACTACAATATCTTAAGACTACAAAAATACGCAAGCATTAAGGCTTCTTATCCGTTGACAAATGCTGATTGTTTTAGACATTTTTCTCCATGATCAAACATGTTTCGTAACATACTATCGGGGCTATTGAGATTTATTGGTATATATTTTAAACCTACAGTTTGAATTTTTCATCGATAATTTTTGTTTCAAAACCTACTCGAATTGACAAAATTCACGGCTAAAACTGATTTTTTCAATTGCGCGTAATGAAAGCATGAAATAACTATGTTACTTTCTAGAACTCAGGGAAAAGTATTATTAATTTAAAAAAGTTGTTGAAATTATTAATATATTTGTAACAGAATGTTTTTTTTTTAAATAATAAGACCTCATAACGGGTTAGCACGTTATTTTATCGCGAATTAGCAAAACAATACAATGCAGCAATACTTTATTGCACCCCAAAAAGATGAGACACGAGAAATCTTAAATAAAACATTGGTAGACAATAGATTAGATAAGATCAATTTATTTCATTACTAGCTGTGCCCCGCGGTGTTACCCGCTCATCCCACGGGAACACTATATTTATTCGGGATGAAAAGTATCCTATGTCCTTTCCCGGGTCTCAGACTATCTCCATACCAAATTTCATCCAAGTCGGTTCAGCGGTTTAAGCGTGAAGAGGTAACAGACAGACAGACAGACAGACAGACAGACACACTTTCGCATTTATAATATTAGTATGGATATAAAATGTCAATTTACGTGTACACGCATACTATGATCGTCATAAAAATAAAAAAATGCTATAACAATAGTAATAACATAACAATTAATAACAACAACAGATATTTACATGTCATGATTCATTTAATTTGGGTTAAACATTAGAATATCTCTTCTCAAGGGATTGACAAAATAGGCGGACTTATCGCTAAAGAGCGGTAACACCGCCTTCTGTAAGCAATGTTATTGTTTAGTTTTATCGCATTGGCTCACGCAGCCCTCGGGATGGCTTAAGCTACTTTACCCATTTTTTGAATATATATTTGAATTGGTTAATAATTATAAAAAAGTATTTTATATTGAGGTAAATTTTATTAATTGAAAATAGAAATTTCATGCACAGACAAAAACGCTGTCCGCCATGTTTGTCTTTAGCTTATCTGTGGCGTGACGTAGGCGATCCCGTAAATAGACTAGTAATACTTTCTTATCTATGATGCGCCGACAAACGACATCGTTTTTCGTTTTAGGATTATTTTTTACTACGGGGTGAAAATGGCGTACTGTAATATATGTAATAATGTGGTAGAGAAGGGACGTTGATGGGAGACAAAGTATATCGCCGAGCTCTAGATAGTAGTGAACGTTTAATTACTTAAAACATTAGCTTATATACATTTTTACAATGAGGTTAACGCTTATCCAAGCAATATGCATTAGGCTACAGTTATACTGCATGCTATACTAAATGTAGACATTAGCTACATACTACAGCTTCCCCGTAAGATCCCTTCACCCCCGGGGTGCTAGAGAAAAAGAAAAAAAAAATAATGCATGTTACTTGTTTACAATTCGAAATGAAGATGGGGACTGATGTATCTTAATAAAACCTCGTAATTAATTAATACTTGGAATTTATTATTAGACGTTAAGTCACCGTGTATCGTACATTGCAAGAGAGAGCAAGACGTCGCAGTGAGCGAGATAGCTGAGGAACGTTCCGTTTCTCACACTCTCCCTCACTGTTTAAATCTTACCCTTAAGATTTTCCCTTAATGGGCCCTTAATTTAAATTACAGCTATTCCAATTCCTGTGAACAGGACAACATTTGATTCACGTGTCTTTTCCATTTAATCCCATCTACATCTACTACATAGGTCAGACCTGGTACAGCTTCTTCTATAACCAATCCCTGAACCCATGGCCTGGCTCCCTTCCTGAAATCCTTAACCATTACTTTTTGTCCAATCTCAAACTGAATCCGCCTATTCCCTTGATCCCGTTTCTCTACCTTCTCTCTAACTATGTCTACCAATGGGGGTGGTCGCAACAGGCTAAATCTATTCCGGATTTCTCTACCTAACATTAGTCTAGCCGGTGTCACTCCCGTAGTTCGTTGTATTGTACTTCTGTAGTCGAACAGGAATAGATGCACCGCTGACTGTAAGTTAAAACCGCTTTCTTTAATTTTAGTTACAGCTGTTTTAAAAGTTTCCACGAATCTCTCTGCTGCACCATTTGTGGCAGGGTGGTATGGCGGAGAAAAAGTGTGTTTAATTTGATTTTCCTTACAAAATTCTTGGAACTCTACACTGGTAAAGCTTCTACCGTTATCCGTCACTAAGTGTACTGGTAACCCGAATCTTGAAAACACTGTTTTGAATACTTCTATAGTGCGCAGTGATGTAATATTTGCCATTTCAAAAGCTTCTGGCCATTTTGAATAGCTATCGACTACCACTAAAAACATTTTATTGTAGAACGGTCCAAGGAAATCCGCGTGAATTCTATGCCAGGGTGAAGGGGGCATAGGCCATGGTTTCTGTATTTTCGTTGGAGTTTTACTATTTTGAAGACACACCATACAGTTTTTTGTAATGTTCTCTATCTCTACATCTAGGTTTGGCCACCAAAAATATGACCGTGCTATTTCTTTCATACGTATGGTTCCGAAATGGCTCTTATGTAGTTCTGTAAGTGTGCGTTGACGCAAGCTGTTTGGAACTATAATGCGGTAACCCCATAATAAACAACCTCGATCACTCGAAAGTTCGTCTTTTCTATTGTAAAACGGCATAATTTCTTTTGTAATCATTTTCTTTTCTGGCCACCCATCTGAAAGATATCTTATTAGTTTCGCGAGTATTAAATCTATACTAGTCTCTTTCTGTATTCTTTTCCAGTCTAGAGTGCCGATTTCGGAATCATTTACGTAACAATCATAGTTAAAGTCATCTTTTACATTTAATAAACTATTTTCTACTTTTTCCTCGCTTGACATTCTAGACAAAAAATCCGCTGGGTTTTCTGTGGTTTTGATATGTCGTATTTTATAATTAAAAGCTGACATGAAAATCGCGTAGTGCTGTAGTCGCCTTGCCGCCATCTTTGGGATGCTTTTTGTCGGACCAAATATTCTCATTAGGGCTGCGTTATCCGTTTCTAATTCAAATAATCTGCCATATACATAATTATAAAACTTGGTGATCCCAAAAATGATAGCCATGGCCTCTTTATCTATGATGGTATACTTTTGTTCAACATCATTTAATTTTTTGCTAGCATATGCTATCGGTTTTACTACGCCATTTTCATCTCTATTTGATAATACGGCTGCTACCCCAACATCAGACGCGTCACAAGTCAATATCAATGGCAATTTTGGATCATAGTGGCGCAAATTATCAGCATTCGCTAACCTATGTTTAATGCTTGTAAAAGCGTTTTCACATTTCTCAGTCCATAGAAATCTATCTTTTTTGGTGCATTCATACAAAGGCGCGATTACAGTTGCCATGTCTTTCAAAAAACGACTGTAATAATTTATTTTGCCCAAGAATGATTTCAACATAGTTAGGTTGGAAGGTGATTTAGTCTTGAGTAATGGTTCTATATTTGATTTTACTATGCTGATACCATTCTTGTTCACCTTATAGCCAAAAACTTCTAATTCTTTTGTAAAGAATTTACATTTGTTTATCTTAAGTTTAAATTCACTCTCATTTAATTTTTTTAATACCTTACACAGGGTGTTGTAAGTATCCTCCAAGCTGGAACCTTTAATGTAAATGTTATCTATAAAGACTATAGTATTTGGAATATTTTGAATCTTTTTGCTCATTAACCGCTGAAATGCACCAGGTCCCGAACTTACACCATATGGAAGGTACTGATATTTATATGTGCCTACTTCTGTTACAATAGTAGTACAATTTTGGCTATCAGCACTAAGCCGAGCCTGCAAATATGCTTCCTTGAGGTCGAGTTCGCAGTAATATTCTCCCTGTTGTAATGTATTCAGAATATCCTCTACATGGGGCAGTGGAAAATGATCAATTTCTAGGCATTTATTTACCGTTAGTTTATAGTCCCCACATAGCCGTACCGACCCGTCTGGTTTTAGGACTGGTACTACGGGGGTGCCCCATTCGCTTTGCTCGACTGGTATAATTCGACCATTATCTAAGAGTCTTTGGACTTCAGAGTTTACCTTTTCACGCAGGGCAAACGGGACCCGTCGAGCTGGAAGACATACCGGTTTAGCTCCAGGTTTTAATTTTAAAGTGATTTCTTCCCCTTTGAAGTTTCCCCAACCCGGGCTGAATACTTCTGCGAACTGGCTCATTACAAGTTGTTTTGTCTCTGAAACAGATTTCAATACGTTAACACCCAAACATAAATTGTTTTCAATTAGGGGGGGCCACAAGTTCAATTCATTTAACCAGTCTCTTCCAATTACCCTAGGACAGTGATTTTCTACTATATATATTTTTAAATGTTTCTTTTGTTCATTAAATTCTATTGGTATGTTTTTTATGATACCTAACGGTTGGGTAATACTTTGGTCAAAGTTTTTAAAGAAAATCTTACATTCTTCTATTACATACTTATCTAAATATTTGTTCTTATCACTCAACGACATGACGGTAACCTCTGAACCAGTATCTAACTGAAATGAAATTTCCTGGTTGTGAATATTTAGAATCAAAAAATGAGGTGGTATTCTACTCACACTATTATAAGAGTATGTTTCATATTCTTCATATAATTGTTTAATAGAGTCAACTACCTCCTCACTGTCTTCATTTGTCTCTGCTTGAACCTCCACAACATTAGCACTTCGTTGTTTTCTTGGACACATCCTGAAGATGTGTCCCTGTTGTCCGCACTCTGAGCAATATTTCTTAATCAAGGAACACTGGCCCTTTAAGTGATTATTTTTTCCGCAGCAAAAACATTGCATTTCCTGTCGCTGAAAGTTTTTCTTTTGTTTTGGTATTTGTTTAGGTGCCGACTTGACTTTTTTCTGGCTGTAAAATATTTCCGTGATCTCATGTGCATTATCATTCTGCATTAAAGCTGCTTCCACGTTCCTGGCAATTTTCACACATTCCTCTAATGAATTATTATCTGCATTCTTCATTAACTCGAATTTGATTACTTTCGAACTTACGCCGTCTATGAACTTTTCTTTAATTTGATCATCCATGTCTTTGAAGCTGCACTTAATTGCTGATCTTCGTAATTGTAACACATAATCCTGGATTTTTTCGTTGGGTAATTGATTTCGGCGCCGGAATTCTGTTCTTTCAATAGCAGTTGATATAGGTTTTGCATATTTATCTTTTAATTTGGTGCATATTTCCGCATAAGACACTTTGATGGGTTTAGTGGGGCTACAGAGGTATTGGAGTATTTCAAATACCTCCGGTGTTAACTTAGTAATCAACAACGGAACTTTTTTCTCTTCTTCGATGTCATTAACTTGCATAAAACAGTCCAGTTGTTCAACGAAAACATCCCACTTTTCACCATTAAATGGTTTGATTTCGCCACACATGGACATTTTCTTTTGCTTCGTTAGGCTCGTTACTCTATTCTTATAAAAGTTGCTGAGTATCTTCCTAAATTCGTCTACACTTGTAGTTGCGGAGTACTTTAAACCTTCTTCCTTACACACTTGTTCCAATTCACTTTTATTGCATTTATAGATAAGCGTCCGATTTCCTTTTTTTACTTGTTCAAGTTTAGTATTGTTGGCTTGTTCCACGCTATCCAAACCCACGAAATTCCGAGCAGGTTCTAGGTATTCGCTGTCTGAGTCTGAAGATGACATGTAAACCGATGTGAAGTTGACCGAATCAATAATCTACTATCACTATCAGTGACACAACATGGCGGCCCTTAGGAATGCGCCGGCTATTCCGCCACCGCAGCTATGTTCACATGTAAGCGCTCCTTTTTATTTTAGATTTCCACTTTTAACTTTGTTTGTTTCTTCTTTTATATTATTTCACCGTTGCACTCTGAGTTCTGTTAATCGTCGCCAATGATGTATCTTAATAAAACCTCGTAATTAATTAATACTTGGAATTTATTATTAGACGTTAAGTCACCGTGTATCGTACATTGCAAGAGAGAGCAAGACGTCGCAGTGAGCGAGATAGCTGAGGAACGTTCCGTTTCTCACAGGGACCACTGTGTAAACTACTTATAATTAAGTTTATACACTTTACAAGAATATATCAAAGAGAAAAAATAATTAGTTGGTCTCCCCAAAAAAAAAAAAGAAATATTGTCATGTCCCAGTGTCACTGTTTCAAAAGAAATATTTTATAGTTAAAGTTAAAATTATTTTTATCAAAATTCCTGTCTGTTTCAACAAAATAATCAGTATTATTATCAAATAATCTCTCTCAAAATAAAAAAAATATAAAAAATTGCCATTAAAGTTGTGTATTAATCACATATAAGGTACTGGTATTACGGTATCGGTACATTTACCTTATAAAATATCTAATGCCGTACCAATGGAGTCTTCGCTCCAAAAATAATTAACGGGAATGGCTACCCAGGGCATGGTCACCCTATATAATATCCTCAATGGGCTACGCGTCCACGCGCACCCTTTACTCAAAACATGGGCATGGTCACCCAAATGGCATATCAGGCTACATGTACTATGTGCCTGTAAGTCGGAGTCGCAAATACATTAAGACTTAATAAGCCTCCAACTGTTTTCACGGAGGGCACGATAGTCCAGAACACCATGAGCAAACAAGAAGGACTAGCGCCCAAACTTTATACTTAATCAATATGTACCGTACCTTACTGTACGAAGTACTGAGAGAGTAAAAAAAAAAATTGAAATTAAAATTTCGTATTGTAATACTTTATAAAAGAAATATCTACGCAAATATAACTCAATTAACTGTCACTAAATTATTAGGTGATCAATCCAATAACTAGATAGTATAATTGTTCAATAAAATTTCTAAGTGTGAATATCAAATTACATTCACCAATAATTAAAAGTTTACTTGTAGACAGCGAACACGCGTGATCTACTTAAAATTTTTGCTTACGCGCGGACTTCGCGGCAGCGTATGCATTTCCGTGCTCGCGGAAATTGCGAAATGTGTAAGTTGTTTACGACTTTGCATCTAAAAATTATTAGCGACGATTATATTATGATTTTAAGTGATGATATATCTGGTTTAAAAAAATAATAATTAGAAATGCTAAGTGACACGGGTAACAATTTCATGTACGAAAGTTATCTAACAATTTATGTATGCAAAAGAAAAAGATTTTTTTTATTTTTTATTATTTTTTTATTTAAACTTTATTGCACAAAATACATAAGTAAAAGTACAAATGGCGGACTTAATGCCATGAGGCATTCTCTACCAGTCAACCACAAGGTCAAACAGAGACATTATAGGTGCGGGAAGGGTGTACAACAATAGGTGTATACACACGATGCAAATGTAGAAACAAAAAAAAAAAAACACTAGTTACGTCGATAAATACATATTTATGGGAATACATATATGTATATAAATATATATATATATTATATTTATTTATACTATATATATATGAGTATGAATATATATGAATATGGACTATATATATAGGGTACCTGCTCTTAAATGACTACGAAGAGATTTAATGTTGAAGATTCTCCAAAAGGTGGTTGCGCACCAAGCGCTTGAAAGAGAGCTTGTTCTCAGCTTGACGTATGCAGAGGGGAAGGGCATTCCAGAGATGAATTGCCTGCACTGTGAACGAATTGCCCATGGCGCCAGAGCGATGGGGAGGAACAGAGAGTAGTACGAGTAGTTTACGGGAAGTACGGAGCTCGCCGCCTGGCCGGGCACTTACGAACTGAAACTTTGATCTGAGGTAATCTGGTGCCACAGGGTCAGGGATTTTGAATGAATTGGGCGTTAACCTGTATAGCTAATTAATTATTATATAAAAAAAATATTTTCTTGATAATAATATTCTCTTATATATTCCAACTTAGTATATAAATAGACTAGACATAATAAAATTAACTCGTGCGTAAATGTAAAATAATTATAACCGAAAACATAAGATACAATAAAATATTCACTTACTTAATTCAACGCTTACGTAGGAGTAATGCCTAACGATATTGAGGTCATCACGTGTCGTCACGTTGCGCGATGCATGGCGGGACGTTGATGCGCTGGCGGCTGGCAGGCACGTGGAGCACGATGCCGTTGCTGATGCGATGACGGGCCGGGATAACCCTGGACACCTCTTGATTTGCGAGCCGGGATAACCCTGGACAACGCTCTTCTTTTCTTGAGACTGCATCGTCAGTCTGGTGGTTGCCGTTGTCGCTGTTGCTGGTGTCCCGGACGGTGCGGAGTCCCGCCGCACCGTCCGGTGCGAGGTTCTGAGGTTCTGGCTGGTTCAGAAGTTCGTCTTCGGAACGTTAGTGCAGGATCGCCATGTAATATATGTAATGATGTGGTCGACAAGGGACGTTGATGGGAGACAAAGTATATCGCCGAGCTCTAGATAGTAGTGAACGTTTAATTACTTAAAACATTAGCTTATATACATTTTTACAATAAGGTTAACGCTTATCCAAGCAATATGCATTAGGCTACAGTTATACTGCATGCTATACTAAATGTAGACATTAGCTACATACTACAGTACAGTGTTTTAAGCATTTCAAAACACATAATAAATCATGTTTATATGTTTCAATTTGTTCAGGGATCTTCTACTTTTATGAACTGAAAAATATATATTTAAGTTTCTATGTCAAATACTATCCATACTAATATTATAAATGCGAAAGTGTGTCTGTCTGTCTGTCTGTCTGTCTGTCTGTTACCTCTTCACGCTTAAACCGCTGAACCGACTTAGATGAAATTTGGTATGGAGATAGTGTGAGACCCGGGAAAGGACATAGGATACTTTTCATCCCGAAAAAATGTAGTGTTCCCGTGGGATGAGCGGGTAACAGCGCAGGGCACAGCTAGTACTAAATAAACTTTAGTTTAATACAATTTATCATGAGTAAGCTAGCCTATTAAAATAAAAAGCTAGACGTCATTTTAATGATAAATCAAATAAGAAAAACAGCCATTGAGTTACATTTAGACATTTAGGTACAACGACGAGCGAAGCGAGGAGGAGTGTTAGGATATCTTGCGAATATAAATAGGTCCAAAAGGCATTTCCCCCCCATATCTCTGAGGCGTACATCATCCAACTACAGACGAAATAGTTTCCTTAACCGCGCTAGTCGGCAACTGAACAGCTCGACGAGGGAGCTTGATATTGATGTATTTAATTGTGTAGTTCCTTCTGTGAGGCGTAGTTTAGCAGAGGCGTTTTTCAGATGAGCGTTAAAGTATCTCGTGTTAGTGCAGTTTAGTATTTAGTATTAAGTATTTTTGTTGTTGGCCTAGAAAGGCTTCAAGAATAAACTGTAAGTGTATACGTATCTCTGCTGTGTGTGCGCGCCGTATTAATAATGCGCGTTGTTTCTTATATGTTTCATATACGGTGTCTATCTGTGAGTTCCTGTAATTGGCTCTGTAATTCTATTTAAGTTTTCCTTTTATATGTCATAATTAGCTGCTGGTTCTCCTCGAATAAATAAATAAATAAATAAATATAAACGTTTTCGTCCAGATTTTATCCAATGAAATTATGCTTAGTTATTGTTGGTACATTAACATTATATCAAAAATTAGACATAACTAGCTTTAGCCCGCGACTACGTCCGCGTGGAACTTGGATGGAAGCAACCTCGTACAACACGATAGATATCCACCTAATCACCTTAATTAATAAAAGGGATTATTAAAAACGCCTAAGCAAATGTAAGAGCATTATTGTTGTTTTGGTCTAATAATTACATTTCCTACAGGGTCATCAATGTCATCATGAATTACTTACTCATTTTTCAATCTTTTTAGGGATAATGTCCAGGATGAAAACTATCCTATGTCCGTCCTCGGATCTTAAACTATCTCCATGCTAAATTCCATCAAAATCGACTCAGCGGTTTAAGCGTGAAGAGGTAACAGACAGACAGACATACTTTCGCATTTATAATATTAGTATGGATTTGCTGTGAAAACACATGTAACGTTGTTATATCCTTCATTATAGACCCATGTATAACGTGTCCTGACGTTTGCCCAGGAGCTGGGCACGGTGGGCGACATCGTGGACGCGCGCTGCCTGCTGCTGCTGGGCGACTCCGTCACCACCGACCACATCTCCCCCGCCGGCGCCATCGCGCGCAACTCGCCCGCCGCCAGATACCTCGCCAGCAGGGGGTGAGTCGCTGCCTCGCTCATCTAACACATCAGTTACATACTCCGTCACCACCGACCACATCTCCCCCGCCGGCGCCATCGCGCGCAACTCGCCCGCCGCCAGATACCTCGCCAGCAGGGGGTGAGTCGCTGCCTCGCTCATCTAACACATCAGTTACATACTCCGTCACCACCGACCACATCTCCCCCGCCGGCGCCATCGCGCGCAACTCGCCCGCCGCCAGATACCTCGCCAGCAGGGGGTGAGTCGCTGCCTCGCTCATCTAACACATCAGTTACATACTCCGTCACCACCGACCACATCTCCCCGGCCGCAACTCGCCCGCCGCCAGATACCTCGCTAGCAGGGGGTGAGTCGCTGCCTCGCTCATCTAACACATCAGTTACATACTCCGTCACCACCGACCACATCTCCCCCGCCGGCGCCATCGCGCGCAACTCGCCCGCCGCCAGATACCTCGCTAGCAGGGGGTGAGTCGCTGCCTCGCTCATCTAACACATCAGTTACATACTCCGTCACCACCGACCACATCTCCCCCGCCGGCGCCATCGCGCGCAACTCGCCCGCCGCCAGATACCTCGCCAGCAGGGGGTGAGTCGCTGCCTCGCTCATCTAACACATCAGTTACATACTCCGTCACCACCGACCACATCTCCCCGGCCGCAACTCGCCCGCCGCCAGATACCTCGCTAGCAGGGGGTGAGTCGCTGCCTCGCTCATCTAACACATCAGTTACATACTCCGTCACCACCGACCACATCTCCCCCGCCGGCGCCATCGCGCGCAACTCGCCCGCCGCCAGATACCTCGCTAGCAGGGGGTGAGTCGCTGCCTCGCTCATCTAACACATCAGTTACATACTCCGTCACCACCGACCACATCTCCCCCGCCGGCGCCATCGCGCGCAACTCGCCCGCCGCCAGATACCTCGCTAGCAGGGGGTGAGTCGCTGCCTCGCTCATCTAACACACAGTTACATACTCCGTCACCACCGACCACATCTCGCCCGCCGGCGCCATCGCGCGCAACTCGCCCGCCGCCAGATACCTCGCTAGCAGGGGGTGAGTCGCTGCCTCGCTCATCTAACACACAGTTACATACTCCGTCACCACCGACCACATCTCGCCCGCCGGCGCCATCGCGCGCAACTCGCCCGCCGCCAGATACCTCGCTAGCAGGGGGTGAGTCGCTGCCTCGCTCATCTAACACACAGTTACATACTCCGTCACCACCGACCACATCTCGCCCGCCGGCGCCATCGCGCGCAACTCGCCCGCCGCCAGATACCTCGCCAGCAGGGGGTGAGTCGCTGCCTCGCTCATCTAACACACAGTTACATACTCCGTCACCACCGACCACATCTCGCCCGCCGGCGCCATCGCGCGCAACTCGCCCGCCGCCAGATACCTCGCTAGCAGGGGGTGAGTCGCTGCCTCGCTCATCTAACACACAGTTACATACTCCGTCACCACCGACCACATCTCGCCCGCCGGCGCCATCGCGCGCAACTCGCCCGCCGCCAGATACCTCGCCAGCAGGGGGTGAGTCGCTGCCTCGCTCATCTAACACATCAGTTACATACTCCGTCACCACCGACCACATCTCGCCCGCCGGCGCCATCGCGCGCAACTCGCCCGCCGCCAGATACCTCGCCAGCAGGGGGTGAGTCGCTGCCTCGCTCATCTAACACATCAGTTACATACTCCGTCACCACCGACCACATCTCCCCGGCCGCAACTCGCCCGCCGCCAGATACCTCGCCAGCAGGGGGTGAGTCGCTGCCTCGCTCATCTAACACACAGTTACACACTCCGTCACCACCGACCACATCTCTTGAACTAAAAATACGAGAATTGATGATTCTGAGAAACAAAATTCGATAAATATTCTGTCGGTGAAACTATTATGTCGCTGCTTTATTACACACATATTCATCATGTCATAGATTTTCTTTAATATAAATACTCAGTATAATCAATAACGCCTGGAATTAGAAGAAAAAAAAAATATGACGTGTGTTGCAGGCTGACGCCGCGCGAGTTTAACTCGTACGGGTCGCGGCGCGGCAACGACGCGATAATGTCGCGCGGCACCTTCGCCAACATCCGCCTCGTCAACAAGATGGCGCCCGCGGCCGGCCCGCGCACCACGCACCAGCCCAGCGGCGAGCTCATGGACATTTTCGACGCCGCCGACAGGTGACCGGGTTCCGTATTGTGTGCTATACAACATCCGCTATTAACACTCCTGAAAATGTTGAACACTATTTTAGAGTTTTATAATAGTATAGATGTATGTTGTCAGGTACGCCGCGGAGAAAGTGCCGCTGATCGCGATCGTGGGCAAGGACTACGGCTCGGGCTCCAGCCGCGACTGGGCCGCCAAGGGACCCTACCTGCTGGTGAGGCACGCTACTGAAGCTTGTGTTCCGTCGACCGACAGAACTAACCTAACCTAACCTACCAAACCTACTGATTGTGATTGCGAATCAAATTGATGATTTCTTGTTCAATTCACTATTTTTGTTACGACTAATTCACATGTACGATTCCCCAGGGCATCAAGGCGGTGATAGCGGAGTCGTTCGAGCGCATCCACCGCTCCAACCTGGTGGGCATGGGCATCATGCCGCTGCAGTTCCTGCCGGGAGACAGCGCCGAGAGCCTGGGGCTGACGGGGGCCGAGCGCTACTCCGTCCGGCTGCCCGAGGAGCTGGTGCCGCACCGGCAGCTCACCGTGCAGGTCAGTGCCGCACCACCACTCCACCTGGTGACATGGGCATCATGCCGCTGCAGTTCCTGCCGGGAGACAGCGCCGAGAGCCTGGGGCTGACGGGGGCCGAGCGCTACTCCGTCCGGCTGCCCGAGGAGCTGGTGCCGCACCGGCAGCTCACCGTGCAGGTCAGTGCCGCACCACCACTCCACCTGGTGACATGGGCATCATGCCGCTGCAGTTCCTGCCGGGAGACAGCGCCGAGAGCCTGGGGCTGACGGGGGCCGAGCGCTACTCCGTCCGGCTGCCCGAGGAGCTGGTGCCGCACCGGCAGCTCACCGTGCAGGTCAGTGCCGCACCACCACTCCACCTGGTGACATGGGCATCATGCCGCTGCAGTTCCTGCCGGGAGACAGCGCCGAGAGCCTGGGGCTGACGGGGGCCGAGCGCTACTCCGTCCGGCTGCCCGAGGAGCTGGTGCCGCACCGGCAGCTCAGCGTGCAGGTCAGTGCCGCACCACCACTCCACCTGGTGACATGGGCATCATGCCGCTGCAGTTCCTGCCGGGAGACAGCGCCGAGAGCCTGGGGCTGACGGGGGCCGAGCGCTACTCCGTCCGGCTGCCCGAGGAGCTGGTGCCGCACCGGCAGCTCACCGTGCAGGTCAGTGCCGCACCACCACTCCACCTGGTGACATGGGCATCATGCCGCTGCAGTTCCTGCCGGGAGACAGCGCCGAGAGCCTGGGGCTGACGGGGGCCGAGCGCTACTCCGTCCGGCTGCCCGAGGAGCTGGTGCCGCACCGGCAGCTCAGCGTGCAGGTCAGTGCCGCACCACCACTCCACCTGGTGACATGGGCATCATGCCGCTGCAGTTCCTGCCGGGAGACAGCGCCGAGAGCCTGGGGCTGACGGGGGCCGAGCGCTACTCCGTCCGGCTGCCCGAGGAGCTGGTGCCGCACCGGCAGCTCAGCGTGCAGGTCAGTGCCGAGTTAACGAAACGGTAGCGAAGTAAGGTCGGGAGACATGGTGTAAGTCCCTCACTCACTTGTATGTCGGTCGCAGGTGGACGACGGCAGGTCGTTCCGTGTGGTCGCGCGCTTCGACACCGAGGTGGACCTCACGTACTTCCGCAACGGCGGCATCCTCAACTACATGATCCGCAAGATGCTGTAACCGGACCGAGCCGGACCGCGCCGGACTGTGCCGGACACGACCGGGCCGGTGAGCTGCGCCCGCGCCGTCCGGCCCGCACTCCACAGCGGCCTGCGAAACAATATCATTAATCTCAGTTCCTTAGCATGATTATTGGTATCACAATATAAATAAATTGAAAATTAGATAAATTTTAAAAATCACAAATCGAATTCATATGTTATTTTGTATATGATATTTTTTTACTTGTTTTAGCTACCACACGAGTAGCCTTTATTTTAGATTTTTAACTCTCTGAAACTAAAAAAATATGCAAAAAAATCAATAAATTGTCATTAATAGCTGTATTAGCATCTCACTCGAATCAGAAGTTAATTTCCGATATATTTTTTATTTTATTTCTAAGATATCAATGCTACGTTTTACAAATATGTAAAATTGCATACTCACATTGTCAGCTACTATTGCTAGGAAGAATAAATAAATAAATTGATTTATTCGAGCACATAAATAGTTAGAATACAACAAAAAATTCAAAGATATGACGGTTAAACAAACTACTATGCCCCTAAGGGCCCCAGCATATAGCTCGGAAACCAGCATAATTTAATAAGTATAGGTACATCTGTTTATTTAAATCCTTGATATAACGCAAAACTATAATACTACCTACATTCTTTATGTTTAAGGGCTAAGGGGAACTGACGAAGTCAATTTTTCAAAATAAATTTGTACCTATTTATTTTTATTTAGCCTAGAACTACAAAATTACCCGGTTCCTCATATGACTATCTAAAACTCGGGTAAAACTTGCTGAGTCCCGATTTCTTGTTATATATTTTTACGTGCGCCTACATAAGGTGATTTCGCAACTTCAGTAGTCTGTACTGTAATATTTTGCAAATGTGACTTAGCCCGTTCTTCCCTCATACGCTCTCATTGACAGACAGTTTTGCTGGAAATTTCCATTATACCTATACCTAATATTCACATAACGGGTTTTATTACTATTTACATATTCCTGGACTCATATTTTTTCACAGATACATTCTTGAACTGAGAATAATTAATTAGTTCTGTTTTCTTACATTTTAATTTTCGTTTTTTTTTTTATGTTTTTAATATTATTTGTGTACATTCTTTAGTTCCATAGTCAGATTATTTTACTATTTTCACACAAAAGAAGATTTAATCGCTGTTTCAGCACCTCGACGTTTTGGTCGTAACGTTAAGATAGGAAAGGAAGAACATGCGATTAAGTCTTTTATTGTGGTTATGTATTTTTAAGTTAAGTGTAAGTTAATGTGTATCGGCCAGGGTTCTTCGTATGGTTTAAGAATAAAGGGGTGCACTGAATGGATACCGGCGGGGATACTTAACAATAGATTTTATTTTTGTTTTATTTTATTTTTATTTTATTTATTATTTTATTTTGATTATATTGTACGGGGCGTTATTTAAAAAAAAATAAGATTACCTCATACAAGAAAAAAGACAGAATTCCCATTCCAAATGGTCACGTTTTTGTATAAAGGTATTTTTTCTCTATGAACAATCATGACTCACTGCGGGTCTATGGTGGTTGCTTTTATCACGCGATAGATACGTGGCAAAGCATCCGTCCCGTTTTGACATAAATATAATGCGAGTGTGAGTGACAGATGCTTTGTCATTTATTTATAACCATCACAGGCCCCGTGGGAAAGCATTTTTTCATACAAAATTCTGAGGCACTGTTTTTCTTGTATGAGGTTCGAATGTACAATGCTTTTTATTTGAAAAAAGTTCCATGTATGTACAGTCAAGGAAATTGAAAGGCGCAGCTTTATGACCCTTTATGTCATCGAGACAAGAGCGAAATATGTACGTGTTTCTAATTCCTTGACTGTGTTTGTTGTACACAAAAACAATAAAAAATACATCTATGACAAAAACACAGGTACAAAGGCGAACTTATCCCTAATAAGAGATCTCTTCCAGTTAACCTTTGAGTGAATACGGGATGAAGGTAGACAAACATATATTATGTACACTTTCTTGAATAAAACGCCTATGATCCTCGTTGTGTTCTGAATGTAGCAATAAATTAAGTATGTTTGTTGGTGATCGCGGGCACAGCCGATGGCTGATAGTTTGTACGGTTTTGCTACCTTCATAGAATTTTATATACTACTAGTTATATTTGTAATTTTATGAAATAAATGGTTATTTTATTATTTTTGTATTTCTTTGCAAATCCTGTACAGTATACCCTGTATCATATATACGTCTTCCGTACAAACAAATACGAATACAAATACATTTATTGATAAAACATTATGTACCGAGAGGTAACGGTTAAATTCTATACCTAAAAAACAAATAAATTCACAATTTGCATAACGTGAACTAGGATTCCCCCTGTGTTTCAGGCAATGGGAAAGCCTTTACATTATTTAATTAAAGTACATATTCATCTATATTACAGTAATCTTATTGTAGCTAAAATACTAAAATTTACACTAAAGTACTAAATTAAACAAATATTTATTTAATGACAGCCAGTAAGTTCTCTGTATCTTCGGACATCATAGTTTGTAGTGACTCACGAAGCGTTTTCTTACATTGAGCGAAGCTAAGTGGATATAGGTCCAATTTCGCATTTAATCTATTGTAAAGAAATGGTCCCAGAAATATGAAAAATCTTGTAGAAAATGCGTGTTTTGCTTGCATGTTATAGGAGCAAACAATATCTTTACGCCTCTTGTTTTTATATTCGGTGCTGTAAGGAGTTGTGCAGTGCTGTCTTAATACTGTGCCGTGAATAAATAACTGACGAACTGTTAGTACTTTACATTCACTGTATATAAGGTTAGTAGGGTAGAGGTAAGGACGATAGGTATGAACCTTTAGGATTGCTCTTTGGGCTCTTTCTAATTTTAGTATTGTGGTTTTAGCCAAACCTCCCCATGACGTTATGCAATACGTTATTATTGATTGGCAATGAGCAAAATAAACCGTCTTGAGGAGCTGCTCATCAGCAATTGAGCGCAGTTTTTTGAAAACAAAAATTAACTTACGGATTCTATTACACAGCGCTTCCACATGGAATTTAAACGAGAGGGTTTCGTCGACTAAAATTCCGAGATATTTAATTTTGTCGGTACACGTTATGTCCGGCTAGCTGCATTTTGTCAGTTGATATGTTATTACATGGGTGGATCAACTTTTTCTTGTTGTTATTCTGCCCCGTCACCCAGGGGACAATGGTGATTAAACTTCTTAGAAAAGTGTTAATAATTTAATATACATATAGGTATTTTCAAGAGAAAGTCTACATAAGAATGGAATTATAACTGCTGCAATTATAAAACTTTTGTTCAATATTGCCGCCGAAAATCGTAGTTTTAAAGAGTCACCCAGGGGACATCACCATGGCAACAAGCAACAGAGAAAAATTTATTGACCCACATATGTGGGCATAGAGCTTGCGGTAGGTTATGTCTACGCTAGGTTTACACCTATGTGAACTTGGCCACCGACCTTGAATTTTTTTTTGTTTTATTTTTTTTTCTGATAGTGTTTTGTTTGTAGTTGATTGTAGTAAAACGATTTTTGTTTGTAGTTGCGCGAAAAAAAAAATAGGGGGCCCAAAAAAAAGCCAGCCCCCGGTTTACAAAAATCAAACTTTCAAGCATAGTATACGGTGCAGAATTGTTTGTAGTTGATTGTAGTTCAATTTTTTTCGTTTGTAGTTACGTGGAAAAAAAATAAAAAAATACAAATGAAAATCGCTATCAATTAAATTGCTCACTAGCCCGTTTAAGTCTTTTTAACCTACTACTAAAAAGGTGGTTTACCAGTTTTATAACCCAATGAGCATGATCGCTCTTACAAAATTTTAAATTTCTTACAAAATAGGAACACAATTAAGTGATAGACATAAATAAAAAGGTTTTCTGTCAAAAATATATTAAATTTCTAAAATAACTGACGAATAAAAACTCTACAAGTAACTACGTTGTTTGTTCTCTCTTTAAAATCGAAGCCAACAGAGCACATAACAGAAACCATATTAAATATCAAAGACAAAAGCGTAATAACATTTGTCGTGAAACAATTTTCGTTTGTAGTTGGACCATTTTTAAATTGCTCCTACATAAACTCAAAAATGTGTAGAGTCAGATCCGTAAGCTCTTGTAAAAGCTCAAAATTTATTGGAATTCTGTAAAAACTATTTCAAATCGAAAACATGACGGTGTTTTCGTTTGTAGTAAAAAGAAATTCGTTTGTAGTTGGATATTTTTTTAAGAACGACCACAAATAGCAAAAAAATGTATCAAATAAGAACCGTACTCTATTGTAGGAGCTCAAAATGGATTGGACTTCGGTGAAAACTATTTCAAATGGAAGACATGACATAGCTTTCGTTTGTAGTGAAAAGAAATTCGTTTGTAGTTGGACAATTTTTAAATTGCTCCTACATAAACTCAAAAATGTGTAGAGTCAGATCCGTACTTTCTTGTAAAAGCTCAAAATTGATTGGAATTAGGTGAAAACTGTTTCAAATCGAAGACATGACAGTGTTTTCGTTTGTAGTGAAAAGAAATTCGTTTGTAGTTGGACAATTTTTTGTGAACGACCACAAATAGCAAAAAAATGTATCAAATAAGAACCGTACTCTGTTGTATGAGCTCAAAATTGATTGGATTTCGGTGAAAACTATTTCAAATGGAAGACGTGACATTGTTTTCGTTTGTAGTGAAAAGAAATTCGTTTGTAGTTGGACAGTTTTTAAATTGCTCCTACATAAACTCAAAAATGTGTAGAGTCAGATCCGTACTTTCTTGGAAAAGCTCAAAATTTATTGGATTTCGGTGAAAACTATTTCAAATGGAAGACATGACATTGTTTTCGTTTGTAGTGAAAAGAAATTCGTTGGTAGTTGGACAGTTTTTTGAGAACGACCACAAATAGCAAAAAAAATTATAAAATAAGACCGTACTCTGTTGTATAAACTCAAAATTGATTGGATTTCGGTGAAAACTATTTCAAATGGAAGACATGACATTGTTTTCGTTTTTAGTGAAAAGAAATTCGTTTGTAGTTGGACAGTTTTTAAATTGCTCCTACATAAACTCAAAAATGTGTAGTCAGATCCGTACTTTCTTGGAAAAGCTCAAAATTGATTGGATTTCGGTGAAAACTATTTCAAATGGAAGACATGACATTGTTTTCGCTTGTAGTGAAAAGAAATTCGTTTGTAGTTGGACAGTTTTTTGAGAACGACCACAAATAGCAAAAAAATGTATGAAATAAGAACCGTACTCTGTTCTATGAGCTCAAAATTGATTGGATTTCGGTGAAAACTATTTCAAATGGAAGACATGACATTGTTTTCGTTTTTAGTGAAAAGAAATTCGTTTGTAGTTGGACAGTTTTTAAATTGCTCCTACATAAACTCAAAAATGTGTAGAGTCAGATCCGTACTTTCTTGGAAAAGCTCAAAATTGATTGGATTTCGGTGAAAACTATTTCAAATGGAAGACATGACATTGTTTTCGTTTGTAGTGAAAAGAAATTCGTTTGTAGTTGGACAGTTTTTTGAGAACGACCACAAAAAGCAAAAAAATGAATCAAATACGAACCGTACTCTATTGTATGAGCTCAAAACTGATTGGACTTCGGTGAAAACTATGTCAAATGGAAGACATGACATTGTTTTCGTTTTTAGTGAAAAGAAATTCGTTTGTAGTTGGACAGTTTTTTTAAAACGACCACAAATAGCAAAAAAAATTATAAAATAAGAACCGTACTCTGTTGTATGAGCTCAAAATTGATTGGATTTCGGCAAAACCTATTTCAAATGGAAGACATGACATTGTTTTCGTTTGTAGTGAAAAGAAATTCGTTGGTAGTTGGACAGTTTTTTGAGAACGACCACAAATAGCAAAAAAAATTATAAAATAAGACCGTACTCTGTTGTATAAACTCAAAATTGATTGGATTTCGGTGAAAACTATTTCAAATGGAAGACATGACATTGTTTTCGTTTGTAGTGAAAAGAAATTCGTTTGTAGTTGGACAGTTTTTAAATTGCTCCTACATAAACTCAAAAATGTGTAGAGTCAGATCCGTACTTTCTTGGAAAAGCTCAAAATTGATTGGATTTCGGTGAAAACTATTTCAAATGGAAGACATGACATTGTTTTCGTTTGTAGTGAAAAGAAATTCGTTTGTAGTTGGACAGTTTTTTGAGAACGACCACAAATAGCAAAAAAATGTATGAAATAAGAACCGTACTCTGTTGTATGAGCTCAAAATTGATTGGATTTCGGTGAAAACTATTTCAAATGGAAGACATGACATTGTTTTCGTTTGTAGTTAAAAGAAATTCGTTTGTAGTTAGACAGTTTTTTTAGAACGACCACAAATAGCAAAAAAATGAATCAAATACGAACCGTACTCTATTGTATGAGCTCAAAACTGATTGGAATTCGGTGAAAACTATGTCAAATGGAAGACATGACATTGTTTTCGTTCGTAGTGAAAAGAAATTCGTTTGTAGTTGGACAGTTTTTTTAAAACGACCACAAATAGCAAAAAAATGTATAAAATAAGAACCGTACTCTGTTGTATGAGCTCAAAATTGATTGGATTTCGGCAAAAACTATTTCAAATGGAAGACATGACATTGTTTTCGTTTGTAGTGAAAAGAAATTCGTTTGTAGTTGGACAGTTTTTTTAGAACGACCACAAATAGCAAAAAAATGTATCAAATAAGAACCGTACTCTATTGTAGGAGCTCAAAATGGATTGGACTTCGGTGAAAACTATTTCAAATGGAAGACATGACATAGCTTTCGTTTGTAGTGAAAAGAAATTCGTTTGTAGTTGGACAATTTTTAAATTGCTCCTACATAAACTCAAAAATGTGTAGAGTCAGATCCGTACTTTCTTGTAAAAGCTCAAAATTGATTGAAATTAGGTGAAAACTGTTTCAAATCGAAGACATGACAGTGTTTTCGTTTGTAGTGAAAAGAAATTCGTTTGTAGTTGGACAATTTTTTGTGAACGACCACAAATAGCAAAAAAATGTATCAAATAAGAACCGTACTCTGTTGTATGAGCTCAAAATTGATTGGATTTCGGTGAAAACTATTTCAAATGGAAGACGTGACATTGTTTTCGTTTGTAGTGAAAAGAAATTCGTTTGTAGTTGGACAGTTTTTAAATTGCTCCTACATAAACTCAAAAATGTGTAGAGTCAGATCCGTACTTTCTTGGAAAAGCTCAAAATTTATTGGAATTCTGTAAAAACTATTTCAAATCGAAAACATGACGGTGTTTTCGTTTGTAGTAAAAAGAAATTCGTTTGTAGTTGGATATTTTTTTAAGAACGACCACAAATAGCAAAAAAATGTATCAAATAAGAACCGTACTCTATTGTAGGAGCTCAAAATTGATTGGACTTCGGTGAAAACTATTTCAAATGGAAGACATGACATAGCTTTCGTTTGTAGTGAAAAGAAATTCGTTTGTAGTTGGACAATTTTTAAATTGCTCCTACATAAACTCAAAAATGTGTAGAGTCAGATCCGTACTTTCTTGTAAAAGCTCAAAATTGATTGGAATTAGGTGAAAACTATTTCAAATGGAAGACATGACATTGTTTTCGCTTGTAATAAAAAGAAATTCGTTTGTAGTTGGACAGTTTTTTGAGAACGACCACAAATAGCAAAAAAATGTATGAAATAAGAACCGTACTCTGTTGTATGAGCTCAAAATTGATTGGATTTCGGTGAAAACTATTTCAAATGGAAGACATGACATTGTTTTCGTTTTTAGTGAAAAGAAATTCGTTTGTAGTTGGACAGTTTTTAAATTGCTCCTACATAAACTCAAAAATGTGTAGTCAGATCCGTACTTTCTTGGAAAAGCTCAAAATTGATTGGATTTCGGTGAAAACTATTTCAAATGGAAGACATGACATTGTTTTCGTTTGTAGTGAAAAGAAATTCGTTTGTAGTTGGACAGTTTTTTTAAAACGACCACAAATAGCAAAAAAATGTATAAAATAAGAACCGTACTCTGTTGTATGAGCTCAAAATTGATTGGATTTCGGCAAAAACTATTTCAAATGGAAGACATGACATTGTTTTCGTTTGTAGTGAAAAGAAATTCGTTTGTAGTTGGACAGTTTTTTTAGAACGACCACAAATAGCAAAAAAATGAATCAAATACGAACCGTACTCTATTGTATGAGCTCAAAACTGATTGGACTTCGGTGAAAACTTTGTCAAATGGAAGACATGACATTGTTTTCGTTTGTAGTGAAAAGAAATTCGTTTGTAGTTGGACAGTTTTTTTAAAACGACCACAAATAGCATAAAAATTTATAAAATAAGAACCGTACTCTGTTGTATGAGCTCTAAATTGATTGGATTTCGGCAAAAACTATTTCAAATGGAAGACATGACATTGTTTTCGTTTGTAGTGAAAAGAAATTCGTTTGTAGTTGGACAGTTTTTTTAGAACGACCACAAATAGCAAAAAAATGAATCAAATACGAACCGTACTCTATTGTATGAGCTCAAAACTGATTGGACTTCGGTGAAAACTATGTCAAATGGAAGACATGACATAGTTTTCGTTTTGTAGTGAAAAGAAATTCGTTTGTAGTTGGACAGTTTTTTGAGAACGACCACAAATAGCGAAAAATGTATCAAATAAGAACCGTACTCTGTTGTATAAGCTCAAAATTGATTGGATTTCGGTGAAAACTATTTCAAATGGAAGACATGACATTGTTTTCGTTTGTAGTGAAAAGAAATTTGTTTGTAGTTGGACAGTTTTTAAATTGCTCCTACATAATTTTACATTTCGCAGGGCTTTAGATTATATGTAATCTTTGTTGTAAAATTAATAAAAAAATAAATAATAAATAAATAATAAACTCAAAAATGTGTAGTTAGATCCGTACTTTCTTGGAAAAGCTCAAAATTGATTGGATTTCGGTGAAAACTATTTCAAATGGAAGACATAACATTGTTTACGTTTTTAGTGAAAAGAAATTCGTTAGTAGTTTGACAGTTTTTTGAGAACGACCACAAATAGCAAAAAAATGTATAAAATAAGACCGTACTCTGTTGTATAAACTCAAAATTGATTGCATTTCGGTGAAAACTGTTTCAAATCGAAGACATGACATTGTTTTCGTTTGTAGTGAAAAGAAATTCGTTTGTAGTTGGACAGTTTTTAAATTGCTCCTACATAAACTCAAAAATGTGTAGAGTCAGATCCGTACTTTCTTGGAAAAGCTCAAAATTTATTGGAATTCTGTAAAAACTATTTCAAATCGAAAACATGACGGTGTTTTCGTTTGTAGTAAAAAGAAATTCGTTTGTAGTTGGATATTTTTTTAAGAACGACCACAAATAGCAAAAAAATGTATCAAATAAGAACCGTACTCTATTGTAGGAGCTCAAAATTGATTGGACTTCGGTGAAAACTATTTCAAATGGAAGACATGACATAGCTTTCGTTTGTAGTGAAAAGAAATTCGTTTGTAGTTGGACAATTTTTAAATTGCTCCTACATAAACTCAAAAATGTGTAGAGTCAGATCCGTACTTTCTTGTAAAAGCTCAAAATTGATTGGAATTAGGTGAAAACTGTTTCAAATCGAAGACATGACAGTGTTTTCGTTTGTAGTGAAAAGAAATTCGTTTGTAGTTGGACAATTTTTTGTGAACGACCACAAATAGCAAAAAAATGTATCAAATAAGAACCGTACTCTGTTGTATGAGCTCAAAATTGATTGGATTTCGGTGAAAACTATTTCAAATGGAAGACGTGACATTGTTTTCGTTTGTAGTGAAAAGAAATTCGTTTGTAGTTGGACAGTTTTTAAATTGCTCCTACATAAACTCAAAAATGTGTAGAGTCAGATCCGTACTTTCTTGGAAAAGCTCAAAATTTATTGGATTTCGGTGAAAACTATTTCAAATGGAAGACATGACATTGTTTTCGTTTGTAGTGAAAAGAAATTCGTTGGTAGTTGGACAGTTTTTTGAGAACGACCACAAATAGCAAAAAAAATTATAAAATAAGACCGTACTCTGTTGTATAAACTCAAAATTGATTGGATTTCGGTGAAAACTATTTCAAATGGAAGACATGACATTGTTTTCGTTTTTAGTGAAAAGAAATTCGTTTGTAGTTGGACAGTTTTTAAATTGCTCCTACATAAACTCAAAAATGTGTAGTCAGATCCGTACTTTCTTGGAAAAGCTCAAAATTGATTGGATTTCGGTGAAAACTATTTCAAATGGAAGACATGACATTGTTTTCGCTTGTAGTGAAAAGAAATTCGTTTGTAGTTGGACAGTTTTTTGAGAACGACCACAAATAGCAAAAAAATGTATGAAATAAGAACCGTACTCTGTTCTATGAGCTCAAAATTGATTGGATTTCGGTGAAAACTATTTCAAATGGAAGACATGACATTGTTTTCGTTTTTAGTGAAAAGAAATTCGTTTGTAGTTGGACAGTTTTTAAATTGCTCCTACATAAACTCAAAAATGTGTAGAGTCAGATCCGTACTTTCTTGGAAAAGCTCAAAATTGATTGGATTTCGGTGAAAACTATTTCAAATGGAAGACATGACATTGTTTTCGTTTGTAGTGAAAAGAAATTCGTTTGTAGTTGGACAGTTTTTTGAGAACGACCACAAAAAGCAAAAAAATGAATCAAATACGAACCGTACTCTATTGTATGAGCTCAAAACTGATTGGACTTCGGTGAAAACTATGTCAAATGGAAGACATGACATTGTTTTCGTTTTTAGTGAAAAGAAATTCGTTTGTAGTTGGACAGTTTTTTTAAAACGACCACAAATAGCAAAAAAAATTATAAAATAAGAACCGTACTCTGTTGTATGAGCTCAAAATTGATTGGATTTCGGCAAAACCTATTTCAAATGGAAGACATGACATTGTTTTCGTTTGTAGTGAAAAGAAATTCGTTGGTAGTTGGACAGTTTTTTGAGAACGACCACAAATAGCAAAAAAAATTATAAAATAAGACCGTACTCTGTTGTATAAACTCAAAATTGATTGGATTTCGGTGAAAACTATTTCAAATGGAAGACATGACATTGTTTTCGTTTGTAGTGAAAAGAAATTCGTTTGTAGTTGGACAGTTTTTAAATTGCTCCTACATAAACTCAAAAATGTGTAGAGTCAGATCCGTACTTTCTTGGAAAAGCTCAAAATTGATTGGATTTCGGTGAAAACTATTTCAAATGGAAGACATGACATTGTTTTCGTTTGTAGTGAAAAGAAATTCGTTTGTAGTTGGACAGTTTTTTGAGAACGACCACAAATAGCAAAAAAATGTATGAAATAAGAACCGTACTCTGTTGTATGAGCTCAAAATTGATTGGATTTCGGTGAAAACTATTTCAAATGGAAGACATGACATTGTTTTCGTTTGTAGTTAAAAGAAATTCGTTTGTAGTTAGACAGTTTTTTTAGAACGACCACAAATAGCAAAAAAATGAATCAAATACGAACCGTACTCTATTGTATGAGCTCAAAACTGATTGGAATTCGGTGAAAACTATGTCAAATGGAAGACATGACATTGTTTTCGTTCGTAGTGAAAAGAAATTCGTTTGTAGTTGGACAGTTTTTTTAAAACGACCACAAATAGCAAAAAAATGTATAAAATAAGAACCGTACTCTGTTGTATGAGCTCAAAATTGATTGGATTTCGGCAAAAACTATTTCAAATGGAAGACATGACATTGTTTTCGTTTGTAGTGAAAAGAAATTCGTTTGTAGTTGGACAGTTTTTTTAGAACGACCACAAATAGCAAAAAAATGTATCAAATAAGAACCGTACTCTATTGTAGGAGCTCAAAATGGATTGGACTTCGGTGAAAACTATTTCAAATGGAAGACATGACATAGCTTTCGTTTGTAGTGAAAAGAAATTCGTTTGTAGTTGGACAATTTTTAAATTGCTCCTACATAAACTCAAAAATGTGTAGAGTCAGATCCGTACTTTCTTGTAAAAGCTCAAAATTGATTGAAATTAGGTGAAAACTGTTTCAAATCGAAGACATGACAGTGTTTTCGTTTGTAGTGAAAAGAAATTCGTTTGTAGTTGGACAATTTTTTGTGAACGACCACAAATAGCAAAAAAATGTATCAAATAAGAACCGTACTCTGTTGTATGAGCTCAAAATTGATTGGATTTCGGTGAAAACTATTTCAAATGGAAGACGTGACATTGTTTTCGTTTGTAGTGAAAAGAAATTCGTTTGTAGTTGGACAGTTTTTAAATTGCTCCTACATAAACTCAAAAATGTGTAGAGTCAGATCCGTACTTTCTTGGAAAAGCTCAAAATTGATTGGATTTCGGTGAAAACTATTTCAAATGGAAGACATGACATTGTTTTCGTTTGTAGTGAAAAGGAATTCGTTGGTAGCTGGACAGTTTTTTGAGAACGACCACAAATAGCAAAAAAAATTATAAAATAAGACCGTACTCTGTTGTATAAACTCAAAATTGATTGGATTTCGGTGAAAACTATTTCAAATGGAAGACATGACATTGTTTTCGTTTTTAGTGAAAAGAAATTCGTTTGTAGTTGGACAGTTTTTAAATTGCTCCTACATAAACTCAAAAATGTGTAGAGTCAGATCCGTACTTTCTTGTAAAAGCTCAAAATTGATTGGATTTCGGTGAAAACTATTTCAAATGGAAGACATGACATTGTTTTCGCTTGTAATAAAAAGAAATTCGTTTGTAGTTGGACAGTTTTTTGAGAACGACCACAAATAGCAAAAAAATGTATGAAATAAGAACCGTACTCTGTTGTATGAGCTCAAAATTGATTGGATTTCGGTGAAAACTATTTCAAATGGAAGACATGACATTGTTTTCGTTTTTAGTGAAAAGAAATTCGTTTGTAGTTGGACAGTTTTTAAATTGCTCCTACATAAACTCAAAAATGTGTAGTCAGATCCGTACTTTCTTGGAAAAGCTCAAAATTGATTGGATTTCGGTGAAAACTATTTCAAATGGAAGACATGACATTGTTTTCGTTTGTAGTGAAAAGAAATTCGTTTGTAGTTGGACAGTTTTTTTAAAACGACCACAAATAGCAAAAAAATGTATAAAATAAGAACCGTACTCTGTTGTATGAGCTCAAAATTGATTGGATTTCGGCAAAAACTATTTCAAATGGAAGACATGACATTGTTTTCGTTTGTAGTGAAAAGAAATTCGTTTGTAGTTGGACAGTTTTTTTAGAACGACCACAAATAGCAAAAAAATGAATCAAATACGAACCGTACTCTATTGTATGAGCTCAAAACTGATTGGACTTCGGTGAAAACTTTGTCAAATGGAAGACATGACATTGTTTTCGTTTGTAGTGAAAAGAAATTCGTTTGTAGTTGGACAGTTTTTTTAAAACGACCACAAATAGCATAAAAATTTATAAAATAAGAACCGTACTCTGTTGTATGAGCTCTAAATTGATTGGATTTCGGCAAAAACTATTTCAAATGGAAGACATGACATTGTTTTCGTTTGTAGTGAAAAGAAATTCGTTTGTAGTTGGACAGTTTTTTTAGAACGACCACAAATAGCAAAAAAATGAATCAAATACGAACCGTACTCTATTGTATGAGCTCAAAACTGATTGGACTTCGGTGAAAACTATGTCAAATGGAAGACATGACATAGTTTTCGTTTTGTAGTGAAAAGAAATTCGTTTGTAGTTGGACAGTTTTTTGAGAACGACCACAAATAGCGAAAAATGTATCAAATAAGAACCGTACTCTGTTGTATAAGCTCAAAATTGATTGGATTTCGGTGAAAACTATTTCAAATGGAAGACATGACATTGTTTTCGTTTGTAGTGAAAAGAAATTTGTTTGTAGTTGGACAGTTTTTAAATTGCTCCTACATAATTTTACATTTCGCAGGGCTTTAGATTATATGTAATCTTTGTTGTAAAATTAATAAAAAAATAAATAATAAATAAATAATAAACTCAAAAATGTGTAGTTAGATCCGTACTTTCTTGGAAAAGCTCAAAATTGATTGGATTTCGGTGAAAACTATTTCAAATGGAAGACATAACATTGTTTACGTTTTTAGTGAAAAGAAATTCGTTAGTAGTTTGACAGTTTTTTGAGAACGACCACAAATAGCAAAAAAATGTATAAAATAAGACCGTACTCTGTTGTATAAACTCAAAATTGATTGCATTTCGGTGAAAACTGTTTCAAATCGAAGACATGACATTGTTTTCGTTTGTAGTGAAAAGAAATTCGTTTGTAGTTGGACAGTTTTTAAATTGCTCCTACATAAACTCAAAAATGTGTAGAGTCAGATCCGTACTTTCTTGGAAAAGCTCAAAATTTATTGGAATTCTGTAAAAACTATTTCAAATCGAAAACATGACGGTGTTTTCGTTTGTAGTAAAAAGAAATTCGTTTGTAGTTGGATATTTTTTTAAGAACGACCACAAATAGCAAAAAAATGTATCAAATAAGAACCGTACTCTATTGTAGGAGCTCAAAATTGATTGGACTTCGGTGAAAACTATTTCAAATGGAAGACATGACATAGCTTTCGTTTGTAGTGAAAAGAAATTCGTTTGTAGTTGGACAATTTTTAAATTTTTAAACAATAACACAGCATTGCAGGAGAAAAAAGTGAACTGCGGCACTCGCTACAGGGCACTGCTCAAGGTTCTATAATCGGACCTACGGAGTACCTTATTTATGTTAACGACATGTGCAACATATTCGGGGAGGCCTCGGTGTACCAATTTGCTGATGATACATGTTTACTGATAGCAGATAAGGATGAGTGTTTAGCAGAAACAATGATGCAAAAAGAATTTGATGTGCTATGTAAATGGGCTCATGATGCTGGGTTATCCCTAAATTATGAAAAAACCAAGGTAATGCATGTGCACTCGCCATACATAAAAACTAATTTGGTGCCTAGAGTCGTGGCCCATGAACATACATGCCTACACGCTACTCACCTCACCTGTAACTGTGAATCCCTAGAAGTAGTAACACATCATACATACCTGGGTTTAAAAATTGATAATAGGTTCAACTGGGGCAACCATATTGATAATGTATGTAATAAACTACGAGCAATTCTCTGCAATATTAGCATAATTAAAAATAAGAAGCCTTATAATACTCTTCGACTCTTTTACATGGCCATGGCAGATTCTGTTATTAGCTATGGTTTATCTAGCTATGGCAGAACGTTCAAAACATACCTGCAACGTATAAATAACCTGCAAATCAAGCTCCTGAAATCCATTGTGCCACTGAAAATTAAACATAAGTACAGAAACAACTATGACAACCTGTTCAGACACTGTAGAGTTTTAAATATATATGATAAAGTGAAATTAGCTGTAATACTAGAATATAAAGACAGGGTTGGAGATTTAACCAGGTATGAGAGACCTACCAGACTGAGAAGACTGGAGGATAGTAAACACTTTATAGTTCCTAGGAGCACTAACATATATGGTAAAAGAGTATGGACAAACCTGTTACCTCATACACTGAATGGATTCCCCACGCATGTCATGGATAGTATCATAAATAACTTAAATAAACCAGGGGGCCTATGATGGTTGTGTTTATCACGGGATAAATAAGTGATAACGCTTTTGTCAATATTTCCTAAGATGGTTGCACGGTAAGCTGACATTCTGACGTGACATCACGAGATATATGATATATGCATAAATTTCCTACGATGGTCGTCCACTTTATAACAAAGCATCCAACTTTGACAGCCCGGTATACATAGGTTACCGTCGTGTTAACGCTATGATGGTTGCGTTTATCACACGATAGATGAACGTCAAAGTATTTATCCATAAAACCTAAGATGGTCGCACGTGACATACATAAATCCAAGATAAATCATCAAATTTCCTACGATGGTTGTCCATTTTATGTCACATGTCAATGTCAAAGCGTGATAATCTGACTGAAAATTGATTTAGTTTGTCGTCGAGCTAATAAGGTGGTGACAAAGGAAGTTTAATATGAAATCTTCACTTTTTAAGAAAACCAAGCGTGAGTATTGATTATTTCAATGAATATAACATTAATTACTTGCTAAATTGTTATTATATTACTCATTTGTCACTAATTACTTGCAGAATGGTCCGCTGTGACTATCATCAAGTCGCAGTATAATTATGCAGAGAAGCTTAGAAGATGTAGAAGAAAAATACACCGGAACACCATAATGGGCTTCTGCAACCCTTTCGGATTTCCTGACGATGAATTTCGTTACATTACATACTTGGATCGCGTGAGAAGAAGATGGCACTTATGTAATGATCTCGAGATGGATCTACGTACTGTCTGCTTATATAGCGGCAGACACTTGAGAATAATAAATATTTATTTCTGTTATTTTTTGTGTTATTATTTTATTTCTCAAAGACGTCGTCACATGAGCGACAAAGCAAATGTTGCTTTGCAGTGGACGACATATAGCTATATGTATAGCTAGCACGGTGTCGATACTACGTCTCTTACGTCTTCCATCCATACATCGGCGTCTTGCCAGCTTTGCCAGGCGTCACCGCGGAGGCTGGTGCACAACGCAATCTCATCGCCGCCTACCCACTTTTGACTGTATGTATATATTACAGATTTAGGAATCCCTTTGCTTGGCAGCCGACTCACATGACATATTACCAACACTCACTCACTGCTTGCCATTTGCTTAGGGTAAGGTTTGCACAGTAACTTTATTATTTTGCTCGTAAAGTATATCTCTTCTGGCGGATGAAAAAAAAAATATATATATATAAAGTGTTGTTTATTCAGACTAATCATTATGCAGGCAAAAATGGGTGACTATCAATAACAATGTGTTCTTCGTGCGCCGGACAACACTCCTATAAAGAATGCGACGTTGAAGAAGTAATGTGTATTAACTGTAATGACAATCACTTGGCCATATCAAGGGATTGTCCAGTAAAACAGAAAAAGATTGAAGAGAAAAAGAGCAAGTATTTAAAGCCGAACCATACCTATGCCACTGTGGTGAGTGTCCCTGTGTGAGTGTATCTCCGACCCAAAAATATTCCCAAATTTGTAACCAACTAAAACTATTGATGTAAACATAACTAAACATAATGCTGAGCAAATTTTAAATAATGAAATCATTATTAATGCTCTCGTTAAATCACTTATTATGCTTGGCAATGATAAAAGTAACACTCCGATTACTAATAAAAGAATTAAGGATATACTTTTAGCTAATTTAATCACATAATGGATACATATTTAACAATATAACATACAGAGCTTACAGAGCAAAAAGGCCTTACTCAAAACATTCCTTTCTGAACAACATATTGATATTTGTCTGCTAAATGAAACCTGGCTTAAAACAACTAGTACAATTCCTGATTTTACACCTTATAATTTAATACACAAAAATTCAGTCAATGAACATAATGGAGTAGGTATATTAATAAAACAAAACTTAAAATATAGTCTTGTAAATACAACTTTTTACGAATCTATTCAAAATATTTGCATATCAGTAGACACTGAAATGGGTAAATTGAATATTCTTTGCGTTTACTGTCCTCCTAATAGCAGCAGATTTGCTACTGACAAAATGAGAAAGGTTTTACTTGAAGTCCCTAAGCCATGCCTTATAATGGGAGATTTCAATGCTCATCATATCCTATTTGGATGTATGGCTAACAATAATAGAGGTAACAGTTTATATAATCTAATTGATAATTTTGACTTGTGTATTTTAAACGATGGTAAAGCCACAACTGTTCAGTATCCAAACAGAAATCCATCTGCCATAGATTTAGCTTTGGTCAGTCCCACATTAGCTCCTCTCTGTGAATGGCGTGTCCATGACGACCCGATGGGCAGTTATCATTATCCAACTGTTGTTGTTATAAATGTGAAGCCTTCTATATATGAAGTGCGTCCTGTGGAAGAAAAATACATTTATAATAAAGCAGACTGGTCCAAATATCAAGAACTATCTGAATCCTGGTTCGCACATTTAGATATACATGGTGCGGAACCTATTGATTTATATAACTTATTTGTAAATATTTTGTATGATATTAGAGCAGAAACAATTCCCAAACAAACGCCAAAGCAAACTTTATAAGTTATGAGAAAACCTGCACCTTGGTGGAACCAAACATGTGATGATGCTGTTAAAATGTCTAAGGAGGCTCTCAAAGAGTATAGGAAATCACCAAGTATTCCTAATTTTATACATTACAAAAAATTAGATGCTCAAAAGAAAAGGATATTAAAAGAGGAAAGTATTGATGCATGGCACAACCTATGTACTAGCTTTAACAGAATGACACCTATTTCTAGAATATGGAACTACATGAAAAGGTTCAGAAGGATAGGTTCTTCTCATAACAGATATTTGAATGATGACTGGATACCAAGCTTTTTAGACAACATAGCAAACTCATCACAGTTGAATGAACATAATTTGAATGATATTATGGATCAATCTGTGGAAAATGATAGTTACTCCTTTCTCAATAGACCATTTACATTGAATGAATTCCACATAGCTCTCAAAAGTAGGAAGGATACAACACCAGGGTTGGACAGCATACCATACATGTTAATCAAACAATTACATCCTAACGCACAAGAAATATTATTAAACACTTATAATAAACTTTGGAATAATTTAGTCATACCAGACTCATGGAAAACTCAGTGTGTTATTCCCATCTTAAAGCTAAACAAAGTTGCAAATAATCCCTCATCATATAGACCTATCTCTCTCTCGTCATGTATAGGTAAACTGTTTGAGAACATGTTAAAGTTACGCCTAGACTATTTTGCTGAAACAAAGGACAAATTACCCAACATCCAATTTGGTTTTAGAAAAGGCAGAAGTTGCTCTGAAAGCTTTGTATCTCTAATATCAGAACTTAAAATGGCAAAGCTAAGTCATTCTAATGCTATTTGTGTATTTTTAGATGTTAAAGGTGCCTTTGACAATGTTAATATTGAATGCCTAATAAATGTCCTGCATGAATTGGGCTTACCAAGAAATATTTTACACTGGATTTTTAAATTTCTATATAATAGAACCCTGTTTGTCAAATTGAACAATAAGCTACATGGACCTAGGCTTGTGAATAAAGGAACAATGCAAGGAGTAACACTGTCACCTCTGTTGTATAATTTATACACATCTCAGATCCATAATTTTGTAGATACATCACAGGTCAAAATATTGCAATTTGCAGATGACTTGCTTTTATACAACATAAACCAAAATTTTGATATAGCTGTTAACAGTATAAATACTGCATTAGCGCAATCGCATCATTATTATAACAACATTTTAAAACTAGACATAAGTTCAGAAAAGAGTAAAGCTTTAATATTTAGTAAAGATTCATTTGTACACTCTAGAATAAAAGTTAGTTATAATAATGATGCAATTCCTATTGCCAATCATCATAAATTTTTAGGTGTCATAATAGAGGACTAACTAAAATTCGATAAGCATATTAACTATATATGTCAAAATGCCATGAAGGGCATAAATATCTTGAGGAGTTTAGCTGGAACTTTTTGGGGATCAGATCCAAAAACACTCTGTATGCTGTATGTCAGCGTTATATATATTTAATACAGTTTATTGTTGTTATTTGATGTCATTTTATAAAAATAAGGATTCATTGTTGTTTCAACCTTGGCTGTAACTGTTAGCGCCGTTGCCCAATCAGGCTGACCAATCACAGCGCTGGCATTCAGCTGATGCAGCGTTGTGATTGGTCGACACCTGTGGCGGGAAAATAGAAATATAGGACTTTAAAAAGTAATAAACGGAGGTTGGAGAGTTTTGCACGACGGTCTTGTTAATAGACATTGCAATATTATTTTAAGGCGTTATTTAATGCAATTTGGTGAGTAAATTGTATAAGAAGTGGAAATATAAACTGTAAGTAACTATTTTATATGTTTTATTTATCTCCACCGTATACCTTGGCATATTTAGTATAACCAAAATTGTCAATAATCTTTGCTCATTTAAGTGGTTGAAGTGCTTAAGTTTATATGCTTCAACATGTATAAAAGTATAGTCAGAAGTCATTTTGATTATAGCTCTTTAGCTTATATGAATGTTAGTAACACATTATTAAGGAAATTGGATGTGATACAAAATATGGGTCTGAGAATAATTAGTGGAGCCATGCGCACCACTTCCATTGTTTCTATGGAAATTGAAAATTGCATACCTCCATTGCCTTTTGCTTGAAGGAGTTGTCTTGTAACAATGTAACTGTCCTTAGTAATGTTTTATATCCAGCAGAAGTCTCACAGTTAGCTGGAACAGCCAACATCTCGGCTAATACTCTTATTTCTGGTACATTGCCTGAAATAACAACAATAATAACATACATAAAAAACCTGACCAGAGATATTTACATCAATAGCAAGTGGCCTATTTACAAATGCCCATATAACACATTACTTAATTTTCTTGATATTAAATGTCATTTAGAAGCTGTCTGAAATAAATATGACTTTCTAGAATTTTTAAACGAAAAAAAGGAATTTTACACTATATATACTGATGGCTCCAAGAGCGATCATGTCAAAGCAGCATTCTATGATCCACAACAGAAAATAACCAAATGTGTTACCAAACACTTGCAGTATTTTTACGGCAGAAGCATGGGCTATTTTAGCTGCTTTGACATATGTAAATACCAATGTAAATAGTGTAAATATATTAGTAATAAGTGATTCTAAAAGTGTTTTATCTGCTTTATGTAATTGTAATCTAGTTTATAAACAGAATTATATATTGTATAGAATTAAGGATAAGCTACAAATGATTGGGAAATGTATAGAATTCTTATGGGTTCCCTCACACAGTGGCATAGCCGGAAACGAGATTGTGGATCAGGCAACACGACAAGATCACCACGAAGACCACACCCAATCTTTTAGAGTGCCTTTCACGGATTATTACCATGAATTTAAAAATCGATCAAAGAGTTTGTGGAAGAATTACTGGAACATTATTACCGAGAATAAGGGGAAATGGTATGCTGAATTACAGCCGGACTTACCAACAACTCCGTGGTACAATCGTTTTAGGTACACCGGCCGAAAGTTCATAACGATAATTAACCGCTTGCGGTTTGGTCATTGCCTGGTCCCAGCGCATCTGTACAGGATGAAAATCGTTGCGGAAGATACCTGTACATATTGCTTTAAAGAAAACGCAGACATAAATCATATCATTTTCCAGTGTCCAACGTTTGGAATTCAAAGGTTGACACTTGTCAGTGAGATTAGTGACATAATGACATTGCTAAAGAAAATTTAATAAGTGTTCCCCGCCGCGTTCAGGATATATTATCCAATGTAGTATTTTTCATTCCTGTATTTAAATTTATACTCAATACTGTAGAAAAAATTTGATTATTTATGTTTCAATTAATTGTAAATAGTTTATTTGTTTGTTTATGTATTAATATGCTGTGTTGTTTTCATTATTTCCATTTATAACTATATCTGTGTGTATTGTATACTTGGAAAAGTATCAATATGTTATGTGATACTTGATAGTTGCTGTCAAATTATTAATTCGTTGTTTAAATTGTAATGTAAATGATCAACAATATTTTATGTTTTTGACTGAAGGACACTGATTCCATGGTCATGAAATAAATTAAAAAAAAAAAATCAAGAGAATGTGTTTGACCCTCAAACTTGAGCCGTTTTTACAGGTTATCTCGTATATTTTTAAAACTCAGACACAGACAATCAAGCTGTCGTTATTTATTGTTTATCTACTTATCTTACCACGAAATTTATCGTGCCGTGCACCATCTTAAGCCAAAACTTAAATTTGACGATTTATCTTAAAATTGTGTCACTATTTAAATGACATAATGAATGCAACCGTCAAAAGGTGACGTAAAGGTGTTAGAATTATTAGAAACGAACTCATCACATTTGTCGGAAATCAAGCGTTAGTATTAATTATTTTAACGTATATAACATTAATTACTTGCTAAATTGTGATTATACGTGAGTACGTGGAACGATGGATGAGTATCCGTCACTATTTTACTTGTAGAATGGCGCGCTACTACCACTTGCAATTGGCGTTGCATGCCGAAAAGCATCGGCGGAAGCTAAATAGACGCATAATAAGGGACATGTCCAACCCGTTTGAGATGCCAGACGAAGAGTTTCGTCACATATACAGAGTGCGCAAGGAGATGGCACCTTGAAGTCGATCTTCACCACGCTGACGGTTTGCCAGTACACTCCAAGGTAACCATACATATATTATGTTTTGTTGTTTAATTAAGTAGATATATCAAGTAATCAATATGAGTAGCTGTATAAGTATCTTAATATTTAGAACAAACTCAACCTGAATTATTTAAAAACTGGGCAAGTGCGAGTCCGACTCGCGCATGAAGGGTTCCGTACCGTAATCTATAACAAGTTTGTTGTATGGGAGGAGTATGGGGTTGTATATATTTATTTTATTTTATTTTTTGTATTTGTTGTTATAGCGGCAATAGAAATACATCATCTGTGAAAATTTCAACTGTCTAGCTATCACCGTTCTTGAGATACAGCCTGGTGACAGACGGACGGACAGCGAAGTCTCAGAAATAGGGTCCCGTTTTTACCCTTTGGGTATGGAACCCTAAAAAGATACATTAGTATAAATAACTTTTAACTGGTTTTAGTTTGTACCTAATACTTACAACTTTCTAGATAAGTACAACAAAAAAATGTTGTAATAAATTTTTTTCATTCTAATATTAATATTAGAACCCAATCATTCTAAAATAAAAGGCTGTAGACAGAATATGCTCAAAACAACTAATTTCTTTTATTGTATTGTAGGTGCTAACATCTTTACACTTATTGGCTGATGGCAATTATCAGCGTGGGTCCGGGCAGGATCATGGCCTTTCAATTGCTTAGTCGACTGTAAGCCATTACATAGATCAATTTACAGAGACAGTAAATAGAAGGTGAGATTGATGTAGCAATATTATTATTTTACATTTTTCTCTCATAAAATGACTGGAATAAAGTCCCTTGTAGTTGTAGGGATAAGTTCGCTTTTGTATGTGTGCAGGTTTTTGTATTCATTTTTATTTACTTTTATGTACAATGAAATGTAATACATACAATACAATACAACAATTCTTTATTGCACACCAACAAGAAAAATATTACATGAGAAATCATAAATTAAATAATGGTAGACAATATAGGCGGTCTTATCGCTAAAGAGCGTTCTCTTCCAGACAACCTACATATACATACATACAAAAAGGAAGAATGAAAAGAATATCACAGCAACATTAGACTTATAATGAAAAACGACAGCATAGACTTATTAAAGGATTAGGCTACGGTAGAGATAAATAGTGATCTTTAAGTTTATATTTAAAAATTGCCAAAGTTTTAGCTTGTCAGATCCAGCGGAAGCGAGTTCCACAGTAAAATAGCTTGCACAGTAAAAGAATTAGAATAAAATTTTGACTTCGATGCCGGAACAGTGAGTATACAATTTTGAGCGGACCTTGCAGATGTTAGGTAACTAAAACGATCTTTAAGGTAGCGGGGAGTTGCAGGTTACATAGATACATACACAGCTTGATATTCATAAATTGGCGCCAAATCTTTCAAATCTTTGACAGTGTTTTTTTTTCAGATCGCTGACGAAAACTGCCAGAATAGCGGTACATGCCAGATACCCCGGATGAGTGCACGACTCCTGTATATTTAATTATAGCAATATAAAGGAGGAGATGAAACGGCTCTATGACGGACGCATTGGGGAGTACTTCCTTCTGGGTAAGTAAAAATTGTGATTACACGTGCACAATAAGGAGTATTTTAACTCGCTTTTATTAGCTTGACTTTTAACTAAGTTTGTGTAAGAAAGTCAACAATACAAGCGTGGAAATAACCAAGCGTGGAATATGTTAACTAATAACCTATAGTAACATTGTTTTTCAATAAAGACATTTTAAAAACAAACAAACTGTAGGTTACCTTGCCTAGAAATACGGTTTGTGTATGTTTTTGAATCACAGTTTTTGTTTGTTTGTTTTAAATAATATTTAACTTGTTAAAATGTAATTTCCTATTTCAGGGCTACATTTTGGGCCACATATTGTTGGCCAAAGCACGACAGGTCTTCACTAGAATCCTTCACTAAGCCACACAATCCCGGGACACTGTAAACATCCACAACACATTATTCAGATATAATTTCAATTTCTTGCAAGTAACATAACCTGTAATTAGCAGCCGTCAGCTGTCAAAACTGACACCTGATACCCGATTGACACTCTCAACAACTATTAAGCAAATACAGGAAGTGTGTACATTCGCTCAAACGCTAGGAAGCCGATGCAGACCGGAATGATTAAAAAAAGGATTAACGTCAGTGTCTGGACTGGACTGGATAACGTTAACGGTATATATTTGTTTTTCGATAGGGACTTTAGAGAAGGTTAATGTAAAAACGTGGATAGAAGATATTTTCTGATTTGTGTGTGTTCAGAAGAGGCTTAACCTCATAATTCCTTGTAACATTTTTGTGAAGAGCTTAGTCCGCTGTGATAGCCTTCGTGTTCTCTGCTGGAGCGTGAGACGGCGATTTCACCGCCCGCTTCGGACTTCAACCTCATGGCGTGCTGGTAAGCCAGCCGCCACTAGCCGCCGCCCGCAGGACTCCGAGTAAAGGAACCCGGCTCGGAGGCTGGCCTGTTCGCGGCTACGCCGCGCCAGGCTGGCGATTCCAAGGGCTTCACGGGGTTCCACGGCCAGTTGTCGGCCGCCTTCACCCTCAGGGCCACGCCAGGTTACCCCGTAGTCTGACCGTCGGCCCGGGGCCGGGGAGCACCGCCCGCGCCGCCGCGCTGTCGCCGCTTCGTCCATTCCCGTAAGTGCGTGCACGCCTTTTTTTTATCTATTTGGCCAAGTAGAAATTAGAGTCAGTGGTTCACCGGAACACTTTCGCGTAAACATGTGCCTCGCATAGCCTAAAGCCCATCGTGGGCGACCGTCGCGTCGTACCAATTGTCGGTTTGCGCTGTATTGTCAGTTAATAAAGCGATGTGTAATTTATAACTTGATTTTCACTATTTATCTCCCCGCCAGACACACCAACAGGATATATAAGCATCACCAAGAGGACTCTTGTACTTCAAAGGTTCATACCTCTCCTCTGAATCTATCTAGGTATTTTTATTAACAAAGTAAGTGAAGTTACCTATGTAGTGAACTGGTACACGTTTTAGTTGGGCTGTCGCCAGCGAGTCCGCGGGAGGCGTCCCGACTAACCAACCCAAAAACTTTTTTTTTCTTTTTTTTTCACTACATTAATAGCGCCCGAAGCTATTTAACAGTATATTATCCTGTTGGTGTCTATGGTGATAAGATTATGGTGTTAAAAATTTAATTTGGAAAAATAATTTATTCTTTCGCACAAAAAATTGTAAGGAAAAATTTCATAATTTAATCTTTTGCACTATCATTGGCTAGATATTCTGTAACAGTTTGACATTGTTATTATACTTATTTGATTTATAAACTGAAACATTTGTAATAAATTTGTAAATTCAAGTTTGAGTATTTAAGTTTCCGGCCAAGCGATAGAAATTAAATTTTTTATTATTTTGCTGCTTGTTCTATGAAAAGTAAGCATAGACACAGCCCATTATTTCCAACTGCACACTATTGATAAGTGGCAGTATTGGTAATTTAATTGTATAATTTTAGAACTATTTCTTTTTTTGTAAGGTAACAACCAACATAAACAATTAGAGAAGTTAGGTCAACAGTTATATCCTATAGATTCTTCTGCAAGTTGTGCTAACGGCTCCGTTGTTAAGGTAATTGGTAATATGCCACTACCAGTTAACTTCGGAAACAAATCTCTTAAAATTGCATTTACTGTAATACCATCTGTTGCGGATAGTTTCATATTAGGTATGGATTTCGTCCATGAATTTGGATTGTCAAATTTATTCAATTTAGAAAACATGAAGCTCTCATGTAACAGTAATATGACACAAACAGAGCATCAGTTCTGTTTGTGCCATAAAACCCTATGTATACCCAATTATGACAAATTCAACGGTCCTTAAATAGCACCGTTAACATTGCGACAGGCTATAAACCATTTTTCAAGGTGTATGCCATTAGCCAATGTATTGGATTAGACTTTTTTAGAACAATTTTTGTACACTTTGTCATTTGACAAAATTTGTCAAACTTAGTTTTTTTGACAAAAGCTAAAATTCGTGTACACCTGCATAACCCTTGGATCCAGGCCACGCAAACCGGACCAAAATTGGTCCATTATTTCCTGAGAAATAAGCTTTTTTAAGTTTTTTTTTCTAGGAACTTAAGAGGATTTCTCCTATTTCAACCAGCTGGTACATATATTTGAATTTTCATGCAAAGTGTGACGACACTTTCGCATAACCCAAGGTGTGCTTGTATAGTTTAACTTTTAAGTCATTGGTACATGACAAGTACCACAAGTACTTGTCATAGTCCAATTATAAATATAATTTGTAGGTAAACTTAGAGTAACTTAAGTCATAGGTTTAAGCCTAGCTAAGCTATTCGTATAAGTAGCCTATCTTAAGTGGTTATACAGCATGGTAGTATAACAATATAGTAGGGAAGCCCGACTATCATAGTCCGAAAGCCGACCAAAATTATTTTCGCACCGTACGCGCGCGCGCATGCTAAGCCGCGCGCCTAGCGGCCGCCGCCCGCCACCGGGTCCGTCACCAGCGCCGCCGTGCACGCCTGTTTTTTATCTATTTGGCCAAGTAGAAATTAGAGTCAGTGGTTCACCGGAACACTTTCGCGTAAACATGTGCCTCGCATAACCTAAAGCCCATCGTGGGCGACCGTCGCGTCATACCAATTGTCGGTTTGCGCTGTATTGTCAGTTAATAAAGCGATGTGTAATTTATAACTTGATTTTCACAATTTATCTCCCCGCCAGATACACCAACAGGATACTTAAGCATCACCAAGAGGACTCTTGTACGTCAAAGGTTCATACATCTCCTCTGAATCTATCTAGGTATTTTTATTAACAAAGTAAGTGAAGTAATGTATCACTACTGGTACACGTTAGAGTTGGGCTGTCGCCAGCGAGTCCGCAGGAGGCATCCCGACTGTAACCAACCAAAACTTTTTTTTTTTCACTACAGATTCCCATTAAACTGACAGTTGCAAAAACCGCCTGAGCAAGTATTCTGTTCCAGGAACAACAGAATATATTATTAAAAACAATGCAATAATAGTGCACCTATGTAGTAAACTTATTAGACATTTTGTAAAAGTTCTTGCTTAGGATATTAAATGAATAAAGGCTACCATTTAAAATTAATTCATTGTGTTGTGTTTTTTTATAAAACTATTACATTTCAGCTCAATCTCATATATTGAGAAGTGGTTGACAAATGATTTGCAAGATTTAACCTGAATATACATGCACTTAAAATAAAAAGTTTGTTAAAAACACTTTCAATATGGCTTATTATTATTATTATTAAGTCGAGAATGGAATATGGCATATTTGAAAACCCCGCCAAAAAAGCCCGCTGTCACTTAGTTCACAGCTCTACTATCTTTTTTTTAATACTACTAGCGCCAAAGTAGTATTAAATAAAAAGGATTGGCTATTTTTTTGTACGTAGTTACCGTTCTTCTCCTTGCGAGTATTATATTCCTTGATTTTTACAAATCACAGTGACAGCCATGCGGTGTTGCCAGGTCACGTCACTTAAAAATTACGCAGCAAATAGTCCGTTTTTGGTAAAACAGGTTTTTTTATAATCTTGAAATGCTTATTAGTAGAGGATCCCGATATAGAACGACCTTCACCGAGATGTTTATTTGATGAAATGTATTTTATATTTAATTTAATATGTCAATAAATATATTGCATATGGGTTGCCTAACAAATTTTAGTCCAGGGTATGTTTTGTTAAAAATTAAATAAAATATAAATTTAAACATTTCACCGGTTTGATTATTAGATAAATTCAAAATAAAATAATCTTAATTTTATTTAATTTCAATTCAATAATCAGACCGTTGCAAAATGATCGTAGGTATAGATTTAAGTACCTGTTTATACCTGGCTACCCGATAGTTGTGACGGGAAAAGAATAGGCAACCTAACGTTTGCATATTCTATGGGCTTCATACTTTCGATTGGTATAGAATTTATCTAATAATAACCAAACCGGTAAAGTGTTTAATTTTTTTTTATTATTATTAATTAAACATACCCTGGACTAAAATTTGTTAGGCAACCCATATGCAATATATTTATTGACGTATTAAATTAAATATAAAATACATTTCATCAAATAAACATCTCGGTGTAGGTCGTTCTATATCGGGATCTTTTGGCTTGCAAAAACGGTCCCAATATTTGACTGACAACTATCCCCTCTACAAGAATTTGTCCTGCCAACAGTTTTAAATATTAGCCTATCTATACGAAGTCATCCCTCGTCTTAGAAGTTGTTGTGATTGGTTAAAGTTTGCATTGGCTAAAGTAAGTGTCAAAGTCCATGCGCGGCGCACGAAAATGGCTAGTTGTCAAACCTAATATAGTTTTGGAAGTATATTACTTACTGTACCTCTTATTAGTTTTTTTCATTCATTTAAAATAATGTCACTTTTGTGATTTACTACTAAATGTGTTAACAGCGTATTTTTTTTTATAATCACTATCAAATGCAACTTTAATGTCGCAAAATCTGAAATCAAAGTAAATTTTGATTTTATACTTTATAATTTATTTTCTTTTTTTTAAGACTTAACAAATTTAAATGAATGACGAGACAATAAAGCACATACAAATTGGTACCACATTGCGTTTTAGTTGAATAAATCCGGCATTGGTTTGATAATAATCATCATCATTAAAATGAACGCTACAGATCCGCGAAGATACTGTGGGAACTACTGCTGTTCTCTGCGTTCTAGAGAATCTGCATTTGTCCACTAATTTTTGCTCACTGTTCTTCGGAAAACTAAAAGTAAATGAATAAAAAGAGATGTTAAATTATGAATATGTGTAGTTACTCATTAACATAAATAGTAATATATTATAATTAATACTTATAGTATTATATTATCTGTGTCGATACCTTAGTTCACACTGGTACTAACTTTTCGGAAAAAGTGGTTGCAATTAGGACGTTGGTGCACAACATCATATGGTTTAAATTTCACTGACAAAAAAGTTGTAATTAGTACGAGTGTGAACTAAGGTATCATTTTATACGTCGTTTATTTATCACTTATTTATCAACGAAATTTATAACGATGTGCACCATCGTAGGCCACTCTTAAGACACGGCTTAAATTTGTCAAGTTCTACCGATTTTTAAATGACATAATGAATGCAACCATCATAGGCCCCCAGGGCAGATTAAACATATTGTCAAAAACATGTTAACTAATGATCATATAGAATCATATATATACATAGGTGTATTTAGTATTCTGAGTACATATCAATAGGAATAGGTATGAGCCTATACCTAGTGGTATGCTTAGGCTTAGTAATATAATCTTAATAAATTAAAGATTTTCTCTAAGCTTTGTAAAACAAAAATTACTTTTAGTGAAATAAACAGTTGAAATTTTTTTTTTTTTTTTTAGACCAACAAAACGCTTGGCGAAGCTGCCAATTTACGCATCACAAGCCCAGAGCGGAATGAAACAGTCGCTTTTCAATAAGCAGTGCCTAACTGAATGCAAACATGCGTGAAATTTCTCATTGTGTGCCACGTATTTACAGCAACGCACACTATTTCGTGTCTGTGTCTGCACAATGCTACACCCTTATTTGTGTGCCATTATATATTAGGCAGTTTAAATTGTGCCTTTCCCACCGTTGCGCTAGTGCAGCGCAACCGATTCAGTTTTGAGTTGTTGAGCTGTGTTGGTAACGCTAATCCGATAGATGGCGCAGATCGCTGAATTGTGAAATTATTGATTAATGAATATACTTCTTATGTAATGGGAATTGTGGGTACGTTTGTAATATAATATAATATGACATAAATATTGGATACATAAATAAATACAGGATAATCGAGTTTAATCGTAGGGTAAGCACTGCTTTTTAACCGACTTCAAAAAAGGAGGAGGTTCTCAATTAGAACTAATGTTTTTTTTTTTTTTTTTGTGTAGGTATGTTACTCGATATCTCCGAGAACCGTGAACCGATTATCAATTTTTTTTTTGCCTACCTATATGACGTGCACGCCACTGTTCACGAGTCAGTTCAGATGCAGTTCAGTAACAGCGTGTTAACTATTTCATTCACTCATTTCAAGTGCTTTTCGTACCACGATGTGTCACTTGAGACGAAACTGAATGCTGGGGCTCCAATCAGTCCAGTATATGAATAGACATTCATTTGTTTTCAAAATCAAGAACAAGATATATAATTTTAAATAAGAGTGTTTAACTTGCCTAACATTTTACTTAATTTCGGATCTGTGCATAACAAAATGATGCCGACTCTATACAATCTTTGCTCTTTGTGGTCATGTAAACGTCCACCCTTTAAAGAACGCTACCTCCTCTCTCTTCATCTTATCTTCTAATCTAAGACTGGAAGTGAAAAGTTAGTACCTGGAAATGAAAATAGAAAATTAAGCATACCCCATCATTTGAAACCTGCCCTTAGCCTGACAAGTGTCGGTCCGGCCCAGGGATAGTGGCGCTACAATGAGCTTTAACATGGCAATAATGTGCATGTACGTCATATTCGCATTATACGTTATTCAATTATTAATCGTATAATAATAAAAATAATAATAATAATAATAATAATAATAATAATTACAGTCACAGCAAATTTCTCCAAGGGGCCTCTACGTGTTGGATCCATATCCCCACGCAAGCCTTCCAAAAGACCGGGACATATGAGCCCGTGACTCAAAAAATGAGAAACAAATAATAATAATAACATCCATCACATACATTCCGCCATACAACGATTCACACTGAAAAGAAAACTAGGGGGTCGTGGATTTATAGACATTAAAAACCTGCATTATTCCCAAATAAATAACCTGCGCACATATTTCATCCGAAAAGCTGATCACAGTCCACTACATAAAGCAATAGTAACTCTACCACAATCTGGAACACCACTGCATCTAAACAATAACCAATATGATCCGACCTCTAAAATCCTGAAAGACGAGCATAAACTGGAAAACTGGAAGAACAAAGCATTACATGGCAAATACCCCCACCAACTGGAACAAGACTACGTAGACCAAACCGCATCAACCACCTGGCTTACAAAAGGAAACCTATTTAGTGAAACAGAAGGGTTTTTCATAGCAATACAGGACCAAGTGATAAAAACACGTAACTACTCCAAATACATCCTGAAAGAACCGATAGAAACAGATAGATGCAGATTATGCCACCAATACACGGAATCCATAGACCATATAACCGGAGGCTGCAACGCACTAGCCAGCAAGGATTACACACACAGACACGACAATGTAGCCAAATACATCCACCAACAGCTCGCACTCAAACACGACCTGACAGAAACACACACACCCTACTACAAATACAAACCGAAACCTGTTTTAGAAAATAACAAAGTAAAACTGTACTGGGACCGAGACATCATCACCGACCGCACTATCCTCAGCAATAGACCTGATATCACACTTACCTTTAAACCCACAAAAACCACTTACCTGATAGATATCGCCGTCCCCAACACAAACAACCTAAAACAGAAACACGTTGAAAAAATCCAAAAATACATACCATTAGCCGACGAAATCAAACAGATGTGGCACCAAGAAACCGTTAAGATAGTACCCATAATAATATCCTCAACCGGTATCATACCTAAAACTCTACACACTGCCCTGAAAATAATAGATCTTCACCCAAAAACGTATATCCCACTACAAAAATCAATAGTACTGGACACTTGTTCGATAGTACGCCGGTTCCTAAACCCAACTTCACTCACACTGCTTAGTGTTCCGGAAACTACGACTATTTCTCCTACCCCACATACACAAACCACATTACAAACATCCCACAGAACACAGGCAGATATACACCAGACACAAAATATATAAAATCAACACCGTAAGCACACCACACCTATACACAAGGACCAGATTACTTGGTTAAACCCGTATTTGGCCCTATAAAAAACCCGACGTAAAGTCGAGATGGGAAAAAATCCACAAAAATAATAATAAAAATAAAAATAAACCAGCAAAAATGTGGAAACTGATCAATAACTTATCAAACAATAAGAAAAAGGAAAATCCAGTAGTGAACAACCTTCAAACAACAACAGGGTCTTACATCGACAACCAAAGTGACATCTGTGAATATTTTAATGATTTCTTCTCGACAGTCGGTTCAGTGTTGGCCAATCAAATCACTCAGAAAGCTAGACTGAATCAAACCTCTTGTAAATTGACTTGCGCAACTGGAAGTAGCTCACGTATCCTTTCACAATTAGAACCGGTAACTGTAGACGAAATCAAAAAAATAATAGATAATCTAAATTCAAACACCAGTTCGGGACTCGATAAAATCAGCACAAAAGTAATAAAATGCTTAAAAAATTTAATAGTAGGTGAACTAACCAGCTGTATTAATCAATGCCTAGTAGATGGAACTTTTCCAGACAGTCTAAAAGTCGCGAAAGTTACACCTATTTATAAATCTGGGAAAAAGACCGATCCGAACAATTATCGTCCAATTTCTGTGCTACCCGTTGTATCGAAAATTTTTGAAAAGGTTCTTTATAATAGGCTAGACAAATATCTTACTTCACAACATTTCTTTTACGACAAACAGTACGGTTTCAGACCCAAATCTAATACTCTATCTGCAGTCATGGACCAGGTCACCAAAATAAAATTAAATATAGATAAGAAACGAGCAGTGCTTGGTGTATTTATTGACCTAAAAAAAGCCTTTGACACGGTTAGTCACACCTTGTTGCTAAGCAAACTTGCAAATATAGGGATAACTACTGAAGCTTTCAATATACTTAAATCTTACATTACAAATCGTTATCAGGTGGTTAAGATGGGCGCATGTGAAAGCAGACCACGCAATATTAGCTATGGTGTCCCTCAGGGGTCAATCTTGGGCCCATTGCTATTTCTTATCTATATCAATGATATACACAAGATTGGACTCAAAGGCGACATATCGCTCTATGCTGACGATACCTGTTTATTTTATTTCGGTGACTCTATTGATGATATCATAGCAGATGCACAGAGTGATTTGGCTTTGCTAAATGAGTGGTTCCAAAGTAATCTTTTAACTATAAACATAGATAAAACTAACTACATTATATTCACGTCAAAAAATAAACAAATACCTGACCACCTACCACTATCTATACAAGGACAATCTTTGAGACTTGTAGACCAAGAAAAATACTTAGGGCTGATCCTTGATAGACATATGACGTGGAAACCTCATATAGCCAAAATTAAAACAAAACTAACATCTTTAACCGGAGCGCTGAGGGGTATCGTAAAGTGCATGCCTATAAAAGTTCGATACCTTATATATAACTCACTAATAAAACCACATATTGAGTATCTGATTGAATTGTGGGGTACAGCCGCAGCAACCAATCTGAATGTTATACAAAGATCACAAAATAAGCTTGTAAAAATACTATTCCACTATGATTACTTGACACCTACAGCAAAAATATATAAAGAAACTAAATTAATGAACATAACACAAACCTATATTTACAACACTTGCTTATTAATAAGAAAAATATTAAATAAAGATATGCACACACAAATAACTTTCACTAAAAAGCAACAAATACCGAGACTCAGATTACGAAAAAGTGGAATATTACTGTACAGATCAAAGACAAACTATGGCAAAAAGACTATTATGCATGAAGGGGCTAAACTGTACAACAAACTGCCAAAGGATGTTAAGGATGCAAAATCCACGTTCACATTTAAAAAACTGCTAAAATATAACATTTTCAATAATAAAATATCTCTAGATTAATTGATATTAAAATCTATATTATAAATTATTAATTAATATATTCTTACCAAAATAAATGAATAAATAACATATAATAAATAAATAAATAAAGTATTATAGAATTATGACAATTTAATAAACGTTCATCGTATTTTCAGTTTAAACGTAAATTTAATAATAAATTGCGAAGTTAATTATATAATTGTGATTAAGTAAAATTATTCAATGTAATTTACCATCAATTATTTAAATTATATTCAATCAAATAAATAAAAATTATAACTAAATTTTCAAAATAATAAATAACACTTAATAAATCCACTATCAACATTAACGCAAATGAAAAACAACCATGTTATGCCACATCCAGTTGCGCTTGATCATGTAATCGCAAACTAGTATTGGTATCGCACTGCGTGGTAACAATAACAAAAGAGCTTCAAGTTGCTAATCGCTCCAAGTCGCATATTCACATTTACCGAGCGGTCGGTCGAGTCGAAATCTTATCTACCGTCAAAATACCTCTGTTAAAATTAAATAACTTGTATGCATGTAATTTACGTTTTAAATAATTAACTTGTATGCATGTAATTTACGTTTTAAATATTTTTCTCATGTAAGTGAATTATATTGTATTCTTATGAGAAATAAAATTCTTAAACCCGAATAGTGATTTGTCAAATATTTGTCACTAACCAAATTCAAAACATTGTTTACCACAATGGTGCTCAATCCTTCGTTCTTCTTACGAAATAAATACTGAATCCTATTGAATTTGGACACACTCTCTTTAATTGTTACTTTTACATACATAGGTACACCAGGGTGATGCTTTTCAGTAACAGTATCGATTTTGTAGTAGTCACTATTAGTACTTAGTCACTATTACTACCGATCATAACTCCGAAACATTTAAAATCATAACGTCAATAATTATCATAAATATCAAAACAAAAAACAAAATATACAGGGTGTGGCCTGTAATAGGAGCAATAAATTTAAACATAGATTCTACTCTTCAAATTGAACAACATTTGTTCAGCAACTTTAAAAAAAAGTCTGTTTTCAGAAATGTCTTATTTCAAACAAATTAAATAGTATTTTCAATGTACGTCGTCCAATGTTGACATTCCCTGAGCATTGACATAGCTGTCACTCTACTAATATTTCGCAATACATTGCTTCTTTGTCTAAACATTATTCTGCAAAATATCATTTAATACACGGGATCTTCATTTAATAAGGATAAACATAAAACCTTAAATAAAAATTAAAAACTAGACTTAAAAATAAACTATAGATAAAAAATTTGGCCCAAATCGCCGTCTATTGGCAGCGTTCCCAGAAGGCTGGCAGCATTGCCGCGTTGAATGGCAATGCTGATCCGCTGTGCGAGATATGAACCAGCCCTCTGGTCACGCGTCAACTCGACTAACCTGCGGCTACACTCTTTAAAAACCCTGTGGGCGCTTTCACCCCAGGGCCCCAGAGTCTCAACCCCAAACGGCTCAAATATGCATCCGCTATTAATGTTTGCATATTTGCGCCGCTTGAGGAGTTCCGCCGAATTTGCAGCCGAGCCAGCCTTTACAGCAGTGCCACGAAGATGGGACAGCGCCAGAGTATCAGCACAGGTCGCGTCCCATACCAGCGGCTGTCCCATCTTCCATGGCACGAGGGTCATACCGTCGGGCCTCTTACCGTCATCGCGAGCGAGGCCGGTCGGTTCTAAAACAGCCGGCGCTCCCGCGCTGGCTAAGGCCCGACGGATGATGTCATTCAGGCTGGCATGACGGGGGGCGCGCCCTGCGCTTCTGCCGCAGGATAGTCCATGATGACCCAGCGGGTCAACTTGGACACCACAACGACAGCGATGTTGGGCCACACAGGCCACTCCCAGGCGGAGAGCGACGGACAGGCGGAACGTGGAGTTGTCGAGAAGTGTTCCCGTCGATATGGAAGGCAGAGCTTGGAGCCACTGCCCGGATTCCCATTCGACAGCGGCAAGGAGGCGAGCGCGCTCCGGAAGGCTGGTTGCCGTTTGGTACAGTTTTTGCCGTACCAGCCTACAGAGGGGCTCGTCCCAAAGTCGCTGTGAACTAGGGTGACCGGGTAGGTCAACGCTTGGGCAGTTATCGCTCCACGCATTTCTGGCCTCTGACATGAATGGGATAGTAATTTGGTGAATTGGAGACTTGAGTATTTTTGAAGTTAACTCCAGTGAACTATGTGCTGAGGACAGAAATGCGGGGAGCGAAACGCTGGATACTTTTCTGATACCCAGGCCGCCATGCCTTATCGGCAAAGAGGCCTGGGTCCATGAGCGATCATCTAATTTAATGTTGATTACTGAGACTAAAAGATTTTGAATAATTTTGTCGATTTTTTCTAAAAGAGTGGGAAATTTCCAGAAATGGCTGCACCTTATGACGTATGTAAATTTGGGGACGAAAAGACAGTATCGGATAATGGTGTATGCTACATGAGCATTTATTTTGGACATGCGGTCCGAAACATCGTTGAGTTTTTGAATTTTGCTGTCTAAAAAGTCGGTAAAAGATTCGTCCAATACAGGTGCCCCTAGGAGGTGAAGTGAGTTTTTTTCTGTGATTTTAATATTTGGAGCAAGACTACGGAATTTGGATATAGCGAGTTCTTTGTTTGAACACGTGTCGGAAAAGAAAAGTTCGCATTTAGAAGAGTTCAATTCTAGACCAATACCGCGGAATCCTTCGATTAAGGTGCGAAGGTCCTCCAGAACTTCGCTTACCTCACCTCCCAGGGTGCCGTCATCTAAATACCATACAATAAATTTTGAATTTAATTTTAAAATGATAGCGTGAACTGCTAAACTGAAGAGCGCTGGCCCAAGCGGGTCGCCCTGTTGGCAGCCTACGGATGAGGAGAGGTGGTTTTGTTTAAAAAGTAAATGGGAAGCGTTGCTGTAGCATTGCCAAATAAAGTTATAAATTTGTGGTAATTTTATACGTGTTTGTGCTAAGAGGGCAGCTCTGTCGACACTGTTGAAAGCATTTTGGACGTCTACCTTTAATATGACCTTACCAGAGGTTTGTGTTACGTATGTTCTGAGTGCATGTACCGCGGCCTCACACCCACCCTTTGACCCAAAACCCAGTTGAGTAGGCTGGAAGTATTGGCTTAAGGGACCGGATGCAGCAGCGCAGCTGATTTTGGCTACAAGACGGCGATAGGTTGTACCCACGGCGATGGGTCTGATACCGCCGTCTTTTTTTAAAAGCGCGCATAGGTTGGCACCGTACAGTGTGCTCGTAACTCCCGAATGTACCTTTCCCGAAAGCATGAGGTTACTGAGGTCTGTCAGTGCCTTGAGGAGCAGCTCGCCGGCGTCAACTGAGCTATAACCAAGGAGATCCTTAAGATGCTGAGGGGTCAACCCGTCCAGCCCACCGGCTGAGCCGCTCTGGAACGACATGACAGCCCTAAGGACCCCATCGGTGCAGGTAGTGAGCGGGGGTGTTGATGAATCTGGTGGATCGGGGAGGCTTTGGTCTGTGGATGGCAGTAGATGTTTGGATTTCAGGCATGAGAGGGTTTCTTGGTTATCAGGAGCAAAACTGTCGGTCGAAAAAAGTAGGCGGGCAGCTCCCCTGATGTCACCCTCACCTACTTTGTTCTCAATATTTTTGTAAATTGATGTGTTGTGTCTTGGAGTTAATCTACGGAGGTCTTCGAGTGAAATTGGATGTTGACAATTGTGTTTTATTTTGGTGGTTAGAGATGTGGTTTTGTTCTGATCTGTTATATGTAGTGTTCGGTATGAGAAAGTGAGAAGTTGCTCCCAGGCCTGATAAGAGTTCTCAGACACAGCATTTTGGATAGCGGAGGTAAGTTTTTGTGCAACCGATACCCTTGCACCTCTCGGGACTCGTTTAATAATTCGTATGCCATTTTTTAGGCGGCTTAAGGTTTCTGAAATATCGGTTGAAGCTTGATGAACTATCGGATCTATTGAAACTGGGTTTATGGTCTGGTTAGTGACTGAAGCTTTGTGTTTTTTACCCTGATGCACTTTAAGACCGTGTTGATTTCTAAAGTACCTGGGCTGGGAGCAAAGGGAGCATTGTAAAAGATTTTGAGAGCAATCGACCTGATCGGTTATCGATGATGCATTACCGCCTGAAAGTGACATTCCGTGATTAATGTTTAAAATTAAGAGTATGATAAAAACTAAAATTAATAATATAAAAACACAAAACGAGAGTATAAACATTAACTATGGATAGTCCTGAAGATAAACAACACTGACAGAAACGGTGGCAGTCGCTGTCAGCCAGTATTGACGGCCGGAGTCGGCGCATGACGCCCTCTCGGACGGAGCATGTGCCGTTGCTTAGCAGCGCCTTAGCGTCCTTGCTGTCATTGGAGTTTCAAATCGAAACACATAAAAACATTGATGATTTTCCAGAAAAATACTATGGTCTGAACTTTGCCCACATGCGTGCTTACACAGGGGAATGTTAGCGACACAACTATTCGTATTCCAATAGTCTAAACATCAAAAATAAGAAGATAAAATAATATTAAATACGGAGCCGATTTGGCAGATTGACGGCTGTTTTTTTAATACACGGTATTTTCAAAAGTTGCTTAACAAATGTTGTTTAGTTTCAAGGGAAGAATCTGTGTTTTAATTTATTGCTCCTGTTACAGGCCACACCTGGTATAAAGCGGACACAACTCGTGCAAAAACAATAATCACGCTTCACTGACAGTTAATACAGATAGGTATATTACGTTAAAAAACGAAATGTCATTCCAAATCTGACATAATGGAATATACTTATGCAAAGTACTGTAGAGCGACAGAGAGCACCACACTTAAATCATTCATCATTTTATTCTATCACATTTGATTGGATATGAATAGATTAAATGAATGTTACATTAACCTCGGGTTAGTTAACTCAGACTTAACTTCTACTGGTGCATCGAAAAGTATGAGTAAAAATTTAACATTTTAACCACGAGTTCAAAATAATTGTGAAAAATTGAATCTATCACTCAACCAGTGATATTACCATAAACAATTACCTGAAATGCACTTGGCTTCGGTCCGTGCATAACAGAACACCGGTGAAAGCCGAGAAAAAAATAAAAATGAACAAAATAATAATACTTAATAATTTTTATTTTAAGTAACTATAACTCATTTTGTTAGTAGTACAATTTTGTCTTACAAACAAATTTCTTTTCACTACAAACGAAAAAACTGTCATGTCTTCGATTTGAAATAGTTTTCACTTAATTCCAATCAATTTTGAGCTTTTACGAGAAAGTACGGATCTGACTCTACACAGTTATGAGTTTATGTAGGAGCAATTTAAAAATTGTCCAACTACAAACGAATTTTTTTTCACAACAAACGAAAACAATGTCAAGTCTTCAATTTGAAATAGTTTTCACCGAAGTCCAATCAATTTTGAGCGCATACAATAGAGTACGGTTCTTATTTTATGCGTTTTTTTGCTATTTGTGGTCGTTCTCAAAAAATTGTCCAACTACAAACGAATTTCTTATCACTACAAACGAAAACACTGTCATGTCTTCGATTTGAAATAGTTTTCACCTAATTCCAATCAATTTTGAGCTTTTACGAGAAAGTACGGATCTGACTCTACACAGTTATGAGTTATGAGTTGATTTTTTACGTAGTTTGATGTAAAAAATCATTCATGAGTTCCATGTTCCAGCAGTAGGGAGAACTTCTCAGTTTTTATTAGTTTAGAGTTGTAGCTATCGTTTGAGGTCACACATTGGCCTAGAACTCTTGGAAATCTCTCAGCAGATCATACCTGTACCTTGATAAGCTCAAATTTTCAAGTACTTTGTAGTAAAAAAATCATTCATGAGTTTCGAATTCCAGCAGTTGTGAGAACTCTGCAATTTTCTATAGATATGAGTCATAGTTATCCTTTAAGGCCACACACTGTCCTAGAACTCTTGGAAATTTCTCGGCAGATCATACCTGTAGTTTGGTAAACTCGAAATTATTCGTATTTTGTATTAAAAAATCATTCAAGAGTTCCAAGCTCCAGCAGTAGGCAGAACTCTTAAGTTTTTATTAACTTAGAGTCATAGCTATCGGTTTAAGCCACACATCGGCCTAGAACTCCTGGAAATCTCTCAGCAGATCACACCTGTCTCTTTGTTAAATAGATTTTTTACGTAGTTTGAAGTAAAAAATCATTCATGAGTTCCAAGTTCAAGCAGTAGGGAAAACTCTTCAGCTTTTATTATCGTAGAGTTGTAGCTATCGTTTGAGGTCACACATTGGCCTAGACCTCTTGGAAATCTTTCAGCAGATCATACCTGTACCTTGATAAGCTCAAATTTTCAAGTTATTTGTAGTAAAAAAATCAATCATGAGTGTCGAATTTCAGCAGTAGGGAGAACTCTTCAATTTTCAGTAGATCGGAGTCATAGCTATCGGTTTAGGCCACACATCGGCCTAGAACTCCTGGACAACTCTCAGCAGATCACACCTGTCTCTTTGTTAAATTGATTTTTTACGTAGTTTTTAGTAAAAAATCATTCATGAGTTCCAAGTTCCAGCAGTAAGAAGAACTCTTCAGCTTTTATTGGTTTAGGGTTGTAGCTATCGTTTGATGCCAAACATTGGCCTAGAACTCCTGGAAATCTGTCAGCAGATCATACCTGTACCTTGATAAGCTCAAATTTTCAAGTATTTTGTAGTAAAAAAATCATTCATGAGTTTCGAATTCCAGCAGTTGGGAGAACTCTTCAATTTTCTATAGATATGAGTCATAGCTATTCTATAAGGCCTCACACAGTCCTAGAACTCTTGGAAATCTCTCAGCAGATCATACCTGTTGTCGCATGTAGGTTAGGATTCTATGTAATAATTATAAGTTAGCTCGATCATATATAGCAGTAAGTAATCAGCTTAGAATAAAAAATCATTATGTTCAAAATCGTATTTCTTTTCTCTTAGTTTTAATTAAGTATAAGATTAATTTCTCTCATTATTGTATAGGATAAGATATGAAGCTTTGGTTGATAAAGATGTAAAACCACCATGAATAAATATATAACAAACAAGTAGAAAGCTTCATAAAATAGGTCTAATATTGTAATAAATAGAATTTCCAATAAGAATCTTATATGATACCTTGTCAATCAAAATATGTTCCATCAATGTATATTATGTATTACGAATGTGTATTTACTGAAATAAAGAGATAATGTTGTTCAGCTTACATTAACTCACCTACACCCACACATGTAAGAATTGAGCCACGCCCTTCTTACCCACTGGCCCAATCACGGAGTAATCTAGCGATCATTTAAATGACCGCTCGATTAACTTGATAGCATTCTCACAGCGGCCTCCGACCAACACACACTTCACGCAGCATTATGTGAAACCTATTCTTCGAGTGTTATTATTTTATGGGACTTCCCTATACTACAGAAGATCCCCTTTTACCAGTATAATTAAAATCAAGCTACAGTCTACTACTCCTCACAATTGGACCTTCGAGCACCGGATCAAGAAGGAAGGAATTGGACCTTCGTTCCAGTGACAGGAGGCGCGCAAGAGAATCATCACAGGGACGTGTAGCGGATTAAACCCTGCGTCCCTGCGCCGGGCATCACAGACAGGGTCGAATTAAGTTTCCCCTCGCTCTGGCATCAATCGGATCGTGGGTCGAATTAATTTTCCCCTCGTATCCGCACCACGTCGTGCATCACAGAACTCGGGTCGATTAAGTTCCCCTTGTTCTGCCATCAATCGGACGATAGTCCGCACCACGGCGTGCATCACAGAACTCGGGTAGATTAAGTTCCCCTTGTTCTGCCATCAATCGGATCTCGGGTTGATTAATTTCCCCTTGTTTCCGCATCAATCGGTCTTGGATTGATTAAGTTCTCCTTGTACTGCGTCATAGCGTTCACGTGTGACGCTCAACACAGCTTCCGGTACGGTGGTAACCCAGCGGTGTGAACAAGCCGTACTGGATCTGTGCAACGAGGGATTTACGCCGTAGGGATATTAGGGCTCATTAGCGTCGCACTTAGCCTCGCTAATGAATAGGTGTTAGGTATTAGGTAAATTCAGTGTTTTTTTTTGTTATTGTGTTAAATTCAGTGTGTGTGTTAGGTTAAGCGACAGTCCCCCCGTGCGATGTCTCTTCCGGAAAAGAGAGTTACGCGTTCTCAAAAATCACGAGACCAGACTCCGGAGTCCGGCGAAACGTCCACTAATCCTACAAATACTTGGAGCCACGGGACTGGCCTTTCTCATAACGCAAGCAGTAGCAATCCAAACGCGAACACAATGACGCCCGCGAGCGATCCCCCCTCCGCCCCCGCCCCGCGATCGAACGTAACCAATTCTCCCGCGCCGAACCCGGCCCCTGTGCCCCATACCGCCCGCGATTCCGCGTTAGAAGTAGGTAGGGACAATGTAGACAGGCCCGGTGATAGAAATTCGGACAATACGTTAGTTAATGCCAATAGGGAAAGTAGCAGTCAAATTTCTGTTTTAATGGCCGAATTACAGGTGCGTAAAGCCGAACTTGAACTAGCTCAGAAAGCAGCTGCGGAGGCAAATTGCCGGCTACAGGTGGCGCGTATTGAAGCCGCACACTCTGATAGCGCCTCCGCAGTTCGGGCCGATGAGAGAGTCTCGGGTTGGTTAGCATCAAATTACGGTAATCGTCCACCCGTTGTAGAAAACAGAGATTTGAACCCGGCTTATAACAGTAATAGGGTAGAATTCGGGCAAGTACGAAACGTCGATCGGGCATTGCAAGGCCCTCCTATACACAGGCATATTCCGGAATTGCCGCATTTCGACGGAAATATCTCGGAATGGATAGCGTTTAGGGCCGAGTTTGAAGACAGCGCGCCTCATTTCAGTAACGTAAACAATGTAGGTAGAATTAGGCGCGCCTTACGCGGTGAGGCGCGGATAGCGGTCAAATCTATAATGTATACGGTGTCCGATCCATACGAAATCATGGAGTCTTTAGAAAAACATTTCGGGGATCCGGAAGAAATAGTTTTGACCGAGATCCATAACGTGAAGCGCATGCCCAGGTTAGCCGAAGACTCGAGTAATATCGTAACTTTTGCCGGCCATGTAGCTAATACGGTAGCGACCATTAAGGCATTGCGCCAAGATCAGTATTTACACGCGCCAGAGTTAGTGAGTAAAATAACTGACAAATTAAACATGATAATTCGGTATGAGTGGGCAAAGTACAAACAAGCCAATCAGGGGACGCCTGAATTGGTCGCGATGGCTAACTTTTTAAACGACGTCAGTACGGCCACGAAGCGATCGCATCACAGACATTCAAAGTCCCGTGCAAACGTTCATGTGGTTGATATGAACCATGCCGAGTCGAGGCAGCCACAACAACGAATGCACGGTGGTGCGAGCCGCGGACGACCGTACTCGAATAGCTATCGAGACTACGCAAGCGACTCTGATTCGGACGATGACTCATACCGGGAATCGAACCGCGCCGCTACCGTAGCTACCGTAAATTCGCGCCCGCAAACGCATAAAAAAAAGCCCGCGCAAACGGTGAAACCCACGCAATCTCGACCGCCCCCGCAGTCGCAGAATAATTTCAATAATAATAGAAAAGATTGCGTACTTTGCAAAGGGAATCACAAGTTAGCCGTTTGCCCGGATTTTCTGAAAAAGTCTGTCGCAGGCCGGTGGGAATCGGCCCGAAGCCTTAAGCTGTGCTATAGGTGTTTAGAACCTAATCATAGGCGCCCTATTAAGTGCAAATACGTCGCATGCGGTAAAAACGAATGCGAAGCGGGCCACCACAAGTTGCTTCACGGGCTTACAAATGAAGCGCAATCTGTCCGCGCAAGTGTTAGTAGCATAAATCAGATTCAACGCGCGAATACGTACCTTATGGTGGTCCCCGTAGAAATTTCAGGCCCGTTAGGTAGTGCCGAAGCACTAGCTTTTCTAGACTCTGGTTCGACCATGACTCTAATAGAAAGAGACACGGCCGATAAGGTAGCTCCCAGGGGTTCGGGCAAACCTCTCGCGATCCAAGGCATTGGAGGTCAGATAACGGATCACGAGTCCTGTAGAATAAATTTATCGATTCGCGGTTCATGTACAAGAAATCTAGAAAAAATTTCGGCGTATACAATCGATAAATTAAATCTGCCTTCGCAAGAGGTTTCCCGCGAATTAATAGAACAGTGCGACCACTTAAAAGAGATAACGGATCAATTAGTATACGAGCGCGGGACGCCCACAATTTTAATTGGACAGGATAATTGGGGCTTAATTGTTTCGCGGCAGCTCCTTTCGAGTCCCTCCTCATCAATAGCTGCGGGCTATACCAACCTAGGTTGGATCCTTTTTGGATCCCAGGATAGGCAGGCAAATAGGGTAGCACGTATAAATCACATTCGTCCGGCCACTACCGAAGATGAAATTTTAAGCTGTATGAAACAGCACTTCAGTATCGAGTCGTTAGGGGTAGAAAAGAAATTGCCCCGGGCGGACCCGGACCAACGTGCTTTAGACATATTAGAGGCTACATGTAAAAAAATCCCGGGAGAAAATAGGTACGAAACGGGGTTGTTATGGCGATCTGATGACGAAGTATTGCCCGACAATCGCGCGCATGCGCTACGCAGGCTATACAGCTTAGAGCGCAAACTGGACGGGGACGAAAGTTTCAAGGCAGAATATACCGCACAGATTGAGAATTTAATTAATAAAGGTTATGCGGAAATAATAAACTCTCGCCCTCCGCCAGAAGCGCCGCGTACGTGGTACTTGCCGCATTTTGCGACTAGGCACGCGCAAAAATTAAAATTACGTCTAGTATTTGACGCAAAGGCTACAGCCTATAATACTAGCCTAAATCAATCATTATTAACGGGGCCTGACCTGTTAAAGTCATTATTCGGGGTCCTGCTTCGATTTCGCGAGGGCAAAACCGCGGTTATCGCCGACGTAAAAGAAATGTTTTTACAAGTAGGCGTGTTAGAGCAGGACAGGGATAGTTTACGTTTTTTGTGGAGAGGAGAGAGCAGGACAGAAGATCCACAAGAATATCGTATGAAACGGTTGATATTCGGATCCGCTGCGAGTCCAACCACAGCCTTATATGTCAAAAACAAAAACGCGTTAGAACAAAAAAACGTTTATCCTATCGCCGCCGATATAACTATCAGAAACACGTACATGGACGACATGTTGGTAGCCTTAGATCAGGACGAAAATGAGGTTAAAAAGATAGTTAACGACCTGTACCACTTAAACATGCAAGCGTCTTTCGAGTTGCGCGGATTCGCCTCTAACAATCCAAACGTCATAAGCGACGTGCAACCGAAAACGGAGGATATTACGATAATAGGTAAATCTGATACCGAACGTACGTTAGGGCTTATATGGAACCATAGGCGAGACACGTTAGGCTTTAACGTAAATTTGAGAAACACACCGGAGGAGGTTCTCAACGGTTCGACTTTGCCGACTAAGCGGCAGGTCACTAGTAGCGCTATGTCCGTATATGACCCAATCGGGTATGCAAGCCCCATTTCCGTGTTAGGTAAAACGGTAATGCAGGAAGTATGGCGTACCGGTATCGGATGGGACGATCAAATAAAGGATAGCTGTAAAGCGCCATGGATGTCGTTTATAGATAACTTACAAAAGTTACGCAATCTTGAGATCCCCCGACACGTCCCCGCACACGACCGTAAGGGCGATATTCACATATTTTGTGACGCTAGCGAGAAGGTTTACGCTACGGCCGTGTACTTTGTGGGTAGGGACGAGACAGGGATAATTAAATCAACTTTAATCGCATCCAAGGCCCGAGCAGCGCCGCTTAAAGTAGTGTCTATACCGAGATTAGAGCTTCAAAGCTGTGTGTTAGGCACTCGATTAGCGGAATCAGTCGTCACAGAATCCGATTACGTAATCGAGAATAGGTATTTCTGGTCCGACTCGCGAACGGTGCTAGCGTGGATAAAAGCAGATCCGCGCACATTTAAGAGCTTCGTAGCTCATCGATTAGCTGAAATCGAAAGTAGCACTTCGCCAGCGGACTGGCGATGGGTGCCCAGCGCGCTAAACGTAGCCGACGATGCTACAAAGGGCGCGCCCGCGAATTTCGATAACACCCACCGCTGGTTTTTCGGACCCGAATTCATTACGAAAGATAAATCTGAATGGCCGCGCGAAAAGGCGTCATCTCCGCCGCCACCGTCTACGGGCGAAGAACGTAATAACGCGATTACGTTATCAATCCGTACATGCGATAAATTCGATTATTTACCTCCGATAGAACGATTTTCGAGTTTTATTCGATTGGTTAGGGCTACTGCTTGCGTTATAGTTGCGGCTGAAGTATTTAAAACCCGATTGCTATTGAGAAAACCCGAAATAGAGATGAACAATGGACATGCAAAGATTGCGGAATTACTCCTAATTAAGCGTAGCCAACACGCAAGTTTCGAAGAGGAAGTAAAATTGACGAGAAACGGTAATCCACTGCCGCGACGATCGCCTATCCACAAGATAGCTGTGAAAATGAGCAAGGCAGACATCATGGTACTCGACTCAAGAGTAGACCGAGGCAAAGTGGATATCCCAATTTTACACGCTAAAGAAAGCTTCACGAAACTGCTCATACAACATTACCATGAAAAGTATAATCACGGCAATCACATGACAGTGATGAACGAGATTAAACAGCGGTACTTTATAGTCGGTCTACGAGGGACTATGAGATATATATGCAATAAATGTCAATGGTGTCGGACCTATAAAGGCGCCACCCTCAAGGCCCCTGTAGGCGACCTACCTGTAGAAAGACTACTCGCATATCAGCCTCCGTTTACCGCTACCGCCATAGACTTGTTCGGGCCAATGCAGATTGCTATCGGGCGTAGAAGAGAGAAAAGATGGGGCGTGCTCTTTACTTGCCTTACGACCAGAGCCGTCCATCTAGAGTTAGCCGCATCACTCTCGGCGAGCTCCACCATACTAGCCCTCAGACGCATGATAGCACGTCGCGGAACCCCAACAATCATCTACTCGGACAACGGAACTAATTTTGTGGGCTCGGAACGAGAGATAAAAGAAGCGAAGAAATCGCTGCCCGAATCCATACAAGATCATCCCGCCATCCGAGAAATTACATGGAAGAAAATACCGCCCGGTAATCCCGCCGCGGGAGGTTCGTGGGAAAGAATGGTAGGCGCCATTAAAGCCGCTCTGAAAATCACACTCAGAGAGAAGGCCCCACACGAAGAGGTCCTACATACGCTCATTTTAGAGGCTGAAAATATCGTCAATTCGCGCCCTCTCACTCCAATCAATACTGATATGAGCGAACCATCCCTCACCCCGAACCATTTTTTATTGCTGAGATCCAACGCTAGTAGCCCATGGGGCACCTTCAAGGACGATACGTCCCTAAAGTCATGGAAGACCGCCCAAGCTCTAGCCGACATATTTTGGAAGAAATGGATCGCCGAGTATCGACCGCTGCTATGTCCGCGAGCCAGTACTTACAGCAAATTCAAGAATCCTGCTATAGGAGACGTCGTGATAGTAGCTGACAATACGATGCCTAGAGGGACGTGGCCAAGAGGCATTATAGCAAAAACCTTTCCCGGCCCTGATGGCCATGTAAGGGTGGCCGACGTCCAAACTAACTCAGGCATAATCCGACGACCTACAAATCGACTCATCTACATTTGCTCCACTTGAATATTGTACTTTCGTACGAAGGGGGGACTGTCGCATGTAGGTTAGGATTCTATGTAATAATTATAAGTTAGCTCGATCATATATAGCAGTAAGTAATCAGCTTAGAATAAAAAATCATTATGTTCAAAATCGTATTTCTTTTCTCTTAGTTTTAATTAAGTATAAGATTAATTTCTCTCATTATTGTATAGGATAAGATATGAAGCTTTGGTTGATAAAGATGTAAAACCACCATGAATAAATATATAACAAACAAGTAGAAAGCTTCATAAAATAGGTCTAATATTGTAATAAATAGAATTTCCAATAAGAATCTTATATGATACCTTGTCAATCAAAATATGTTCCATCAATGTATATTATGTATTACGAATGTGTATTTACTGAAATAAAGAGATAATGTTGTTCAGCTTACATTAACTCACCTACACCCACACATGTAAGAATTGAGCCACGCCCTTCTTACCCACTGGCCCAATCACGGAGTAATCTAGCGATCATTTAAATGACCGCTCGATTAACTTGATAGCATTCTCACAGCGGCCTCCGACCAACACACACTTCACGCAGCATTATGTGAAACCTATTCTTCGAGTGTTATTATTTTATGGGACTTCCCTATACTACAGAAGATCCCCTTTTACCAGTATAATTAAAATCAAGCTACAGTCTACTACTCCTCACAATTGGACCTTCGAGCACCGGATCAAGAAGGAAGGAATTGGACCTTCGTTCCAGTGACAGGAGGCGCGCAAGAGAATCATCACAGGGACGTGTAGCGGATTAAACCCTGCGTCCCTGCGCCGGGCATCACAGACAGGGTCGAATTAAGTTTCCCCTCGCTCTGGCATCAATCGGATCGTGGGTCGAATTAATTTTCCCCTCGTATCCGCACCACGTCGTGCATCACAGAACTCGGGTCGATTAAGTTCCCCTTGTTCTGCCATCAATCGGACGATAGTCCGCACCACGGCGTGCATCACAGAACTCGGGTAGATTAAGTTCCCCTTGTTCTGCCATCAATCGGATCTCGGGTTGATTAATTTCCCCTTGTTTCCGCATCAATCGGTCTTGGATTGATTAAGTTCTCCTTGTACTGCGTCATAGCGTTCACGTGTGACGCTCAACACAGCTTCCGGTACGGTGGTAACCCAGCGGTGTGAACAAGCCGTACTGGATCTGTGCAACGAGGGATTTACGCCGTAGGGATATTAGGGCTCATTAGCGTCGCACTTAGCCTCGCTAATGAATAGGTGTTAGGTATTAGGTAAATTCAGTGTTTTTTTTTGTTATTGTGTTAAATTCAGTGTGTGTGTTAGGTTAAGCGACAGTCCCCCCGTGCGATGTCTCTTCCGGAAAAGAGAGTTACGCGTTCTCAAAAATCACGAGACCAGACTCCGGAGTCCGGCGAAACGTCCACTAATCCTACAAATACTTGGAGCCACGGGACTGGCCTTTCTCATAACGCAAGCAGTAGCAATCCAAACGCGAACACAATGACGCCCGCGAGCGATCCCCCCTCCGCCCCCGCCCCGCGATCGAACGTAACCAATTCTCCCGCGCCGAACCCGGCCCCTGTGCCCCATACCGCCCGCGATTCCGCGTTAGAAGTAGGTAGGGACAATGTAGACAGGCCCGGTGATAGAAATTCGGACAATACGTTAGTTAATGCCAATAGGGAAAGTAGCAGTCAAATTTCTGTTTTAATGGCCGAATTACAGGTGCGTAAAGCCGAACTTGAACTAGCTCAGAAAGCAGCTGCGGAGGCAAATTGCCGGCTACAGGTGGCGCGTATTGAAGCCGCACACTCTGATAGCGCCTCCGCAGTTCGGGCCGATGAGAGAGTCTCGGGTTGGTTAGCATCAAATTACGGTAATCGTCCACCCGTTGTAGAAAACAGAGATTTGAACCCGGCTTATAACAGTAATAGGGTAGAATTCGGGCAAGTACGAAACGTCGATCGGGCATTGCAAGGCCCTCCTATACACAGGCATATTCCGGAATTGCCGCATTTCGACGGAAATATCTCGGAATGGATAGCGTTTAGGGCCGAGTTTGAAGACAGCGCGCCTCATTTCAGTAACGTAAACAATGTAGGTAGAATTAGGCGCGCCTTACGCGGTGAGGCGCGGATAGCGGTCAAATCTATAATGTATACGGTGTCCGATCCATACGAAATCATGGAGTCTTTAGAAAAACATTTCGGGGATCCGGAAGAAATAGTTTTGACCGAGATCCATAACGTGAAGCGCATGCCCAGGTTAGCCGAAGACTCGAGTAATATCGTAACTTTTGCCGGCCATGTAGCTAATACGGTAGCGACCATTAAGGCATTGCGCCAAGATCAGTATTTACACGCGCCAGAGTTAGTGAGTAAAATAACTGACAAATTAAACATGATAATTCGGTATGAGTGGGCAAAGTACAAACAAGCCAATCAGGGGACGCCTGAATTGGTCGCGATGGCTAACTTTTTAAACGACGTCAGTACGGCCACGAAGCGATCGCATCACAGACATTCAAAGTCCCGTGCAAACGTTCATGTGGTTGATATGAACCATGCCGAGTCGAGGCAGCCACAACAACGAATGCACGGTGGTGCGAGCCGCGGACGACCGTACTCGAATAGCTATCGAGACTACGCAAGCGACTCTGATTCGGACGATGACTCATACCGGGAATCGAACCGCGCCGCTACCGTAGCTACCGTAAATTCGCGCCCGCAAACGCATAAAAAAAAGCCCGCGCAAACGGTGAAACCCACGCAATCTCGACCGCCCCCGCAGTCGCAGAATAATTTCAATAATAATAGAAAAGATTGCGTACTTTGCAAAGGGAATCACAAGTTAGCCGTTTGCCCGGATTTTCTGAAAAAGTCTGTCGCAGGCCGGTGGGAATCGGCCCGAAGCCTTAAGCTGTGCTATAGGTGTTTAGAACCTAATCATAGGCGCCCTATTAAGTGCAAATACGTCGCATGCGGTAAAAACGAATGCGAAGCGGGCCACCACAAGTTGCTTCACGGGCTTACAAATGAAGCGCAATCTGTCCGCGCAAGTGTTAGTAGCATAAATCAGATTCAACGCGCGAATACGTACCTTATGGTGGTCCCCGTAGAAATTTCAGGCCCGTTAGGTAGTGCCGAAGCACTAGCTTTTCTAGACTCTGGTTCGACCATGACTCTAATAGAAAGAGACACGGCCGATAAGGTAGCTCCCAGGGGTTCGGGCAAACCTCTCGCGATCCAAGGCATTGGAGGTCAGATAACGGATCACGAGTCCTGTAGAATAAATTTATCGATTCGCGGTTCATGTACAAGAAATCTAGAAAAAATTTCGGCGTATACAATCGATAAATTAAATCTGCCTTCGCAAGAGGTTTCCCGCGAATTAATAGAACAGTGCGACCACTTAAAAGAGATAACGGATCAATTAGTATACGAGCGCGGGACGCCCACAATTTTAATTGGACAGGATAATTGGGGCTTAATTGTTTCGCGGCAGCTCCTTTCGAGTCCCTCCTCATCAATAGCTGCGGGCTATACCAACCTAGGTTGGATCCTTTTTGGATCCCAGGATAGGCAGGCAAATAGGGTAGCACGTATAAATCACATTCGTCCGGCCACTACCGAAGATGAAATTTTAAGCTGTATGAAACAGCACTTCAGTATCGAGTCGTTAGGGGTAGAAAAGAAATTGCCCCGGGCGGACCCGGACCAACGTGCTTTAGACATATTAGAGGCTACATGTAAAAAAATCCCGGGAGAAAATAGGTACGAAACGGGGTTGTTATGGCGATCTGATGACGAAGTATTGCCCGACAATCGCGCGCATGCGCTACGCAGGCTATACAGCTTAGAGCGCAAACTGGACGGGGACGAAAGTTTCAAGGCAGAATATACCGCACAGATTGAGAATTTAATTAATAAAGGTTATGCGGAAATAATAAACTCTCGCCCTCCGCCAGAAGCGCCGCGTACGTGGTACTTGCCGCATTTTGCGACTAGGCACGCGCAAAAATTAAAATTACGTCTAGTATTTGACGCAAAGGCTACAGCCTATAATACTAGCCTAAATCAATCATTATTAACGGGGCCTGACCTGTTAAAGTCATTATTCGGGGTCCTGCTTCGATTTCGCGAGGGCAAAACCGCGGTTATCGCCGACGTAAAAGAAATGTTTTTACAAGTAGGCGTGTTAGAGCAGGACAGGGATAGTTTACGTTTTTTGTGGAGAGGAGAGAGCAGGACAGAAGATCCACAAGAATATCGTATGAAACGGTTGATATTCGGATCCGCTGCGAGTCCAACCACAGCCTTATATGTCAAAAACAAAAACGCGTTAGAACAAAAAAACGTTTATCCTATCGCCGCCGATATAACTATCAGAAACACGTACATGGACGACATGTTGGTAGCCTTAGATCAGGACGAAAATGAGGTTAAAAAGATAGTTAACGACCTGTACCACTTAAACATGCAAGCGTCTTTCGAGTTGCGCGGATTCGCCTCTAACAATCCAAACGTCATAAGCGACGTGCAACCGAAAACGGAGGATATTACGATAATAGGTAAATCTGATACCGAACGTACGTTAGGGCTTATATGGAACCATAGGCGAGACACGTTAGGCTTTAACGTAAATTTGAGAAACACACCGGAGGAGGTTCTCAACGGTTCGACTTTGCCGACTAAGCGGCAGGTCACTAGTAGCGCTATGTCCGTATATGACCCAATCGGGTATGCAAGCCCCATTTCCGTGTTAGGTAAAACGGTAATGCAGGAAGTATGGCGTACCGGTATCGGATGGGACGATCAAATAAAGGATAGCTGTAAAGCGCCATGGATGTCGTTTATAGATAACTTACAAAAGTTACGCAATCTTGAGATCCCCCGACACGTCCCCGCACACGACCGTAAGGGCGATATTCACATATTTTGTGACGCTAGCGAGAAGGTTTACGCTACGGCCGTGTACTTTGTGGGTAGGGACGAGACAGGGATAATTAAATCAACTTTAATCGCATCCAAGGCCCGAGCAGCGCCGCTTAAAGTAGTGTCTATACCGAGATTAGAGCTTCAAAGCTGTGTGTTAGGCACTCGATTAGCGGAATCAGTCGTCACAGAATCCGATTACGTAATCGAGAATAGGTATTTCTGGTCCGACTCGCGAACGGTGCTAGCGTGGATAAAAGCAGATCCGCGCACATTTAAGAGCTTCGTAGCTCATCGATTAGCTGAAATCGAAAGTAGCACTTCGCCAGCGGACTGGCGATGGGTGCCCAGCGCGCTAAACGTAGCCGACGATGCTACAAAGGGCGCGCCCGCGAATTTCGATAACACCCACCGCTGGTTTTTCGGACCCGAATTCATTACGAAAGATAAATCTGAATGGCCGCGCGAAAAGGCGTCATCTCCGCCGCCACCGTCTACGGGCGAAGAACGTAATAACGCGATTACGTTATCAATCCGTACATGCGATAAATTCGATTATTTACCTCCGATAGAACGATTTTCGAGTTTTATTCGATTGGTTAGGGCTACTGCTTGCGTTATAGTTGCGGCTGAAGTATTTAAAACCCGATTGCTATTGAGAAAACCCGAAATAGAGATGAACAATGGACATGCAAAGATTGCGGAATTACTCCTAATTAAGCGTAGCCAACACGCAAGTTTCGAAGAGGAAGTAAAATTGACGAGAAACGGTAATCCACTGCCGCGACGATCGCCTATCCACAAGATAGCTGTGAAAATGAGCAAGGCAGACATCATGGTACTCGACTCAAGAGTAGACCGAGGCAAAGTGGATATCCCAATTTTACACGCTAAAGAAAGCTTCACGAAACTGCTCATACAACATTACCATGAAAAGTATAATCACGGCAATCACATGACAGTGATGAACGAGATTAAACAGCGGTACTTTATAGTCGGTCTACGAGGGACTATGAGATATATATGCAATAAATGTCAATGGTGTCGGACCTATAAAGGCGCCACCCTCAAGGCCCCTGTAGGCGACCTACCTGTAGAAAGACTACTCGCATATCAGCCTCCGTTTACCGCTACCGCCATAGACTTGTTCGGGCCAATGCAGATTGCTATCGGGCGTAGAAGAGAGAAAAGATGGGGCGTGCTCTTTACTTGCCTTACGACCAGAGCCGTCCATCTAGAGTTAGCCGCATCACTCTCGGCGAGCTCCACCATACTAGCCCTCAGACGCATGATAGCACGTCGCGGAACCCCAACAATCATCTACTCGGACAACGGAACTAATTTTGTGGGCTCGGAACGAGAGATAAAAGAAGCGAAGAAATCGCTGCCCGAATCCATACAAGATCATCCCGCCATCCGAGAAATTACATGGAAGAAAATACCGCCCGGTAATCCCGCCGCGGGAGGTTCGTGGGAAAGAATGGTAGGCGCCATTAAAGCCGCTCTGAAAATCACACTCAGAGAGAAGGCCCCACACGAAGAGGTCCTACATACGCTCATTTTAGAGGCTGAAAATATCGTCAATTCGCGCCCTCTCACTCCAATCAATACTGATATGAGCGAACCATCCCTCACCCCGAACCATTTTTTATTGCTGAGATCCAACGCTAGTAGCCCATGGGGCACCTTCAAGGACGATACGTCCCTAAAGTCATGGAAGACCGCCCAAGCTCTAGCCGACATATTTTGGAAGAAATGGATCGCCGAGTATCGACCGCTGCTATGTCCGCGAGCCAGTACTTACAGCAAATTCAAGAATCCTGCTATAGGAGACGTCGTGATAGTAGCTGACAATACGATGCCTAGAGGGACGTGGCCAAGAGGCATTATAGCAAAAACCTTTCCCGGCCCTGATGGCCATGTAAGGGTGGCCGACGTCCAAACTAACTCAGGCATAATCCGACGACCTACAAATCGACTCATCTACATTTGCTCCACTTGAATATTGTACTTTCGTACGAAGGGGGGACTGTCGCATGTAGGTTAGGATTCTATGTAATAATTATAAGTTAGCTCGATCATATATAGCAGTAAGTAATCAGCTTAGAATAAAAAATCATTATGTTCAAAATCGTATTTCTTTTCTCTTAGTTTTAATTAAGTATAAGATTAATTTCTCTCATTATTGTATAGGATAAGATATGAAGCTTTGGTTGATAAAGATGTAAAACCACCATGAATAAATATATAACAAACAAGTAGAAAGCTTCATAAAATAGGTCTAATATTGTAATAAATAGAATTTCCAATAAGAATCTTATATGATACCTTGTCAATCAAAATATGTTCCATCAATGTATATTATGTATTACGAATGTGTATTTACTGAAATAAAGAGATAATGTTGTTCAGCTTACATTAACTCACCTACACCCACACATGTAAGAATTGAGCCACGCCCTTCTTACCCACTGGCCCAATCACGGAGTAATCTAGCGATCATTTAAATGACCGCTCGATTAACTTGATAGCATTCTCACAGCGGCCTCCGACCAACACACACTTCACGCAGCATTATGTGAAACCTATTCTTCGAGTGTTATTATTTTATGGGACTTCCCTATACTACAGAAGATCCCCTTTTACCAGTATAATTAAAATCAAGCTACAGTCTACTACTCCTCACACCTGTAGCTTGGTAAACTCGAAATTATTAGTATTTTGTATTAAAAAATCATTCATGATCATGACTTCCAAGTTCCAGCAGTAGGTAGAACTCTTAAGTTTTTTTTTTTAATTTAGAGTCATAGCTATCGTTTCAGGTCACACACTGGCCTAGAACTCCTGGAAATCTCTCAGCAGATCATACCTGTAACTTGATAAACTCGAAATTATTCGTATTTTGTATTAAAAAATCAATCACAACACACATAGAGGCTGAGTTTCAAAAGAGAGAGAAAACCGTGTCAGTGGACTAATCAACTCTATGCTCAGCAATAGGGAATAATTTATCGTCTACCTCGGAAGCACTCCGAGCAAAGTCAGAAAGCTGAACAATGGACTACCTCAAGGATCGGTCCTGGCCCTGCTCCTGTTTAACCCATATCGTGTGTGTATAGGTTAACAGGAGTGGGTCAGGACCGATTCCGAAAACAGAGATCCGAAATCGCCATCACAAACCAGCATGCCAAATTGAAATCTTCGAAGGAAGCTCTTACTCGCAATCTGGAATGACATTTCTGATTGGGCTACCCCAATGCTAGTAAAACAGAAGTTGCGACATTCCATCCTTGCAACAAAGAAGCAAAAATTTGATCCAAATATATGCTTCAGAGAGACTGCACTTAAATTAAATCCTACACCAAAGTACTTGCGTCACTCTAGCTAGACCGCAGTCTTACCTATACGAAGAAGCTACAGACACCGAATAACATACTCCACAGACTAAGGGGAACTACTTGGGGAGCTACAAGACCTACCAGTGTAATTAGTTATAACACTACAAATGTATCATGTAATTGTTTTAAGTATTATTTACGAAAAAATGACTTACTGTTGAGTTTCTTTCGGCTTTCTTCTCAACAGCGGTCTCCTCTTGCGAAATGCCGGTAGATTCACAATTTGACTTGTAAAAGTGCCCCTGTCTGGGCTGCCTGGCCTACTTACTGAATAAATTATTTCATTTCATTTCATTTCATTTCATTTCACAACTGATGTGCTACGCACAGGGCTGGAAGTGCGTAACGCACTACCAGCCTTAGCCTAGTTTTCTCCAAGGCAGACTATTGAGCGCCAGTTTGGCTCAACAGCGCACAATGGCGTTTATTTCGCTTATATTTAAAGGGATTCATCGTAATAATACTAGAATATATACGTTATTTCTATGGGACGCAACTCAAAAAAAAAAATTATAAATTTATGCTATACAGCCACAACTGAAAAGTGGCTGTCTTGCAGGGAGTCAACTGTCAATTTTTGGTCAGATCCATAAGGCCACTTGTGGAAAAAAGGCTCTTAAGGACACTTTTTCTTATGGCTCTCGAAATAAGGTCGTAAATTAACCTATTCTGACTACGAATCTGCAATAATCCGAAAAAAATTTTTTTTTCAGATGTGGCATAGTAGCAGGTAGGGGGCGAATTGACGTTTAGTTACATAGAGTTAACTTTCATGATAAAATACGTATCTTCTAGGAGCTTCTGGTTTATTATACCCCGGCTAGCTCATCACTAGTTATCAGTGCTTCTACTTTCCTGTAGTGATATAGTCGAAGGCCTTTTCCAAACAAGTAACACCACTCTGTCATCAAAGTTCACAATCCTTGCTACTGCCCTTGACGAAATCACTTCTGTCAATTTGCAAGCCGGTGGGAATCGCGTTCTATGAACGTCATGCCACTGCTGTTATCATCATTCGCTAGTTTTCGGTTCTCACTCCCTCTCAGTATCAACAGTCAACACTCAACACTATATCAACACAAACTCAAAAAATATTTTTTATAAAACTCGTATCTATTAATATTAGTGTTGAGTGTTGAATGTTAATTTGATATTCGTTAGGTTTTTGAATTTACCGCGTCTTTCAAGGGACTCTACTCGTTTGACAGACTCTACCTCACACACTCAGTTCAGGCGACGGCGAAGTACCGAAGAGAAACACATCTGTGAAGATTTCGCGCCATTCTGATGAAATTATACCATTAGATGAATTCGAAGTAAAGCATTGAATTAATAAATCTCTAGTTACACCTAGGATACTTTTTACCCAACAAGGGTATAAAAAATACACGTATGAAGTTGCGGGCACCAAGTACTAAATAAAACTATATAATCCATGTTCGTTGGACTACAACCAAGTGTTAGCATTACAAAGTTTATAGTGCGCCGCAGAAGCTCACTATAGAACATGCCACAACTTAGGCGGCAAGCGGCAACGACGCGCAGCGGCCATACGCGTGTCTCGCTCACTCGAACGACTTCGCTCTCGGACTTTACTCAACCGGACGCTTCTGCTGCTTGCCGCCGAAGTCCTGGCATGTTCGGACAAATTGTGGGTCTGTATACGCATTAGGGAGATGTTATGTCTTCCATTTGAAATAGTTTTCACCGAGGTCCAATACATTTTGAGCTCCTACAATAGAGTACGGTTCTTATTTGATAATTTTTTTTGCCATTCGTGGTCGTTCTCAAAAAATTGTCTAACTACAAACGATTTTTTTTACACTACAAACGAAAACACTGTCATGTCATCGATTTGAAATAGTTTTCACCGACTTCCTATCAATTTTGAGCTCATAAAATAGAGTACGGTTCTTATTTTATAAATTTTTTTGCTATTTGTTGTCGTTCTCAAAAAATTGTCCAACAACAAACGAATTTATTTTCACTACAAACGACAACACTGTCATTTCTTCGATTTGAAATAGTTTTTACCTAATTCCAATAAATTTTGAGCTTTTACGAGAAAGTACGGATCTGACTCTACACAGTTATGAGTTTATGTAGGAGCAATTTAAAAATTGTCCAACTAGAAACGAATTTATTTTCACTACAAACGAAAACAATGTCATGTCTTCCATTTGAAATAGTTTTCACCGAAATCCAATCAATTTTGAGCTCAAACAACAGAGTACGGTTCATATTTTATACATTTTTTTGCTATTTGTGGTCTTTCTAAAAAAACTGTCCAACTACAAACGAATTTCTTTTCACTACAAACGAAAACAATGTCATGTCTTCCATTTGAAATAGTTTTTGCCGAAATCCAATCAATTTTGAGCTCATACAACAGAGTACGGTTTTTATTTTATACATTTTTTTGCTATTTGTGGTCGTTTTAAAAAAACTGTCCAACTATAAACGAATTTCTTTTCACTACAAACGAAAACAATGTCATGTCTTCCATTTGAAATAGTTTTCACCGAAATCCAATCAATTTTGAGCTTTTCCAAGAAAGTACGGATGAACTCTACACATTTTTGAGTTTATGTAGGAGCAATTTAAAAACTGTCCAACTACAAACGAATTTCTTTTCACTACAAACGAAAACAATGTCATGTCTTCCATTTGAAATAGTTTTCACCGAAGTCCAATAAATTTTGAGTTTATACAACAGAGTACGGTCTTATTTTATAAATTTTTTTGCTATTTGTGGTCGTTCTCAAAAAACTGTCCAACTACAAACGAATTTCTTTTCACTACAAACGAAAACAATGTCATGTCTTCCATTTGAAATAGTTTTCACCGAAATCCAATAAATTTTGAGCTTTTCCAAGAAAGTACGGATCTGACTCTACACATTTTTGAGTTTATGTAGGAGCAATTTAAAAACTGTCCAACTACAAACGAATTTCTTTTCACTACAAACGAAAACAATGTCACGTCTTCCATTTGAAATAGTTTTCACCGAAATCCAATCAATTTTGAGCTCATACAACAGAGTACGGTTCTTATTTGATACATTTTTTTGCTATTTGTGGTCGTTCTCAAAAAACTGTCCAACTACAAACGAATTTCTTTTCACTACAAACGAAAACAATGTCATGTCTTCCATTTGAAATAGTTTTCACCGAAATCCAATCAATTTTGAGCTTATACAACAGAGTACGGTTCTTATTTGATACATTTTTCGCTATTTGTGGTCGTTCTCAAAAAACTATCCAACTACAAACGAATTTCTTTTCACTACAAAACGAAAACTATGTCATGTCTTCCATTTGACATAGTTTTCACCGAAGTCCAATCAGTTTTGAGCTCATACAATAGAGTACGGTTCGTATTTGATTCATTTTTTTGCTATTTGTGGTCGTTCTAAAAAAACTGTCCAACTACAAACGAATTTCTTTTCACTACAAACGAAAACAATGTCATGTCTTCCATTTGAAATAGTTTTCACCGAAATCCAATCAGTTTTGAGCTCATACAATAGAGTACGGTTCGTATTTGATTAATTTTTTTGCTATTTGTGGTCGTTCTAAAAAAACTGTCCAACTACAAACGAATTTCTTTTCACTACAAACGAAAACAATGTCATGTCTTCAATTTGAAATAGTTTTCACCGAAATCCAATCAATTTTGAGCTCAAACAACAGAGTACGGTTCATATTTTATACATTTTTATGCTATTTGTGGTCGTTCTCAAAAAACTGTGCAACTACAAACGAATTTCTTTTCACTACAAACGAAAAAAATGTCATGTCTTCCATTTGAAATAGTTTTCACCGAAATCCAATCAATTATAAGCCCATACAACAGAGTACGGTTCTTATTTTATACATTTTTTTGCTATTTGTGGTCGTTCTCAAAAAACTGTCCAACTACCAACGAATTTCTTTTCACTACAAACGAAAACAATGTCATGTCTTCCATTTGAAATAGTTTTCACCGAAATCCAATCAATTTTGAGCTTATACAACAGAGTACGGTTCTTATTTTATACATTTTTTTGCTATTTGTGGTCGTTCTCAAAAAACTGTCCAACTACAAACGAATTTCTTTTCACTACAAAACGAAAACTATGTCATGTCTTCCATTTGACATAGTTTTCACCGAAGTCCAATCAGTTTTGAGCTCATACAATAGAGTACGGTTCGTATTTGATTCATTTTTTTGCTATTTGTGGTCGTTCTAAAAAAACTGTCCAACTACAAACGAATTTCTTTTCACTACAAACGAAAACAATGTCATGTCTTCCATTTGAAATAGTTTTTGCCGAAATCCAATCAATTTTGAGCTCATACAACAGAGTACGGTTCTTATTTTATACATTTTTTTGCTATTTGTGGTCGTTTTAAAAAAACTGTCCAACTACAAACGAATTTCTTTTCACTACAAACGAAAACAATGTCATGTCTTCCATTTGACATAGTTTTCACCGAAGTCTAGTCAGTTTTGAGCTCATACAATAGAGTACGGTTCGTATTTGATTCATTTTTTTGCTATTTGTGGTCGTTCTAAAAAAACTGTCTAACTACAAACGAATTTCTTTTCACTTCAAACGAAAACAATGTCATGTCTTCCATTTGAAATAGTTTTCACCGAAATCCAATCAATTTTGAGCTTTTCCAAGAAAGTACGGATCTGACTCTACACATTTTTGAGTTTATGTAGGAGCAATTTAAAAACTGTCCAACTACAAACGAATTTCTTTTCACTACAAACGAAAACAATGTCATGTCTTCCATTTGAAATAGTTTTCACCGAAATCCAATCAATTTTGAGTTTATACAACAGAGTACGGTCTTATTTTATAATTTTTTTTGCTATTTGTGGTCGTTCTCAAAAACTGTCCAACTACCAACGAATTTCTTTTCACTACAAACGAAAACAATGTCATGTCTTCCATTTGAAATAGGTTTTGCCGAAATCCAATCAATTTTGAGCTCATACAACAGAGTACGGTTCTTATTTTATACATTTTTTTGCTATTTGTGGTCGTTTTAAAAAAACTGTCCAACTACAAACGAATTTCTTTTCACTACAAACGAAAACAATGTCATGTCTTCCATTTGACATAGTTTTCACCGAAGTCCAATCAGTTTTGAGCTCATACAATAGAGTACGGTTCGTATTTGATTCATTTTTTTGCTTTTTGTGGTCGTTCTAAAAAACTGTCCAACTACAAACGAATTTCTTTTCACTACAAACGAAAACAATGTCATGTCTTCCATTTGAAATAGTTTTCACCGAAATCCAATCAATTTTGAGCTCATACAACAGAGTACGGTTCTTATTTCATAATTTTTTTTGCTATTTGTGGTCGTTCTCAAAAAACTGTCCAACTACAAACGAATTTCTTTTCACTACAAACGAAAACAATGTCATGTCTTCCATTTGAAATAGTTTTCACCGAAATCCAATCAATTTTGAGCTTTTCCAAGAAAGTACGGATCTGACTCTACACATTTTTGAGTTTATGTAGGAGCAATTTAAAAACTGTCCAACTACAAACGAATTTCTTTTCACTAAAAACGAAAACAATGTCATGTCTTCCATTTGAAATAGTTTTCACCGAAATCCAATCAATTTTGAGTTTATACAACAGAGTACGGTCTTATTTTATAATTTTTTTTGCTATTTGTGGTCGTTTTCAAAAAACTGTCCAACTACCAACGAATTTCTTTTCACTACAAACGAAAACAATGTCATGTCTTCCATTTGAAATAGTTTTCACCGAAATCCGATCAATTTTGAGCTTTTCCAAGAAAGTACGGATCTGACTCTACACATTTTTGAGTTTATGTAGGAGCAATTTAAAAACTGTCCAACTACAAACGAATTTCTTTTCACTACAAACGAAAACAATGTCACGTCTTCCATTTGAAATAGTTTTCACCGAAATCCAATCAATTTTGAGCTCATACAACAGAGTACGGTTCTTATTTGATACATTTTTTTGCTATTTGTGGTCATTCACAAAAAATTGTCCAACTACAAACGAATTTCTTTTCACTACAAACGAAAACACTGTCATGTCTTCGATTTGAAACAGTTTTCACCTAATTCCAATCAATTTTGAGCTTTTACAAGAAAGTACGGATCTGACTCTACACATTTTTGAGTTTATGTAGGAGCAATTTAAAAATTGACCAACTACAAACGAATTTCTTTTCACTACAAACGAAAGCTATGTCATGTCTTCCATTTGAAATAGTTTTCACCGAAGTCCAATCCATTTTGAGCTCCTACAATAGAGAGCATACTACATTTTTTTGCTATTTGTGGTCGTTCTTAAAAAAATATCCAACTACAAACGAATTTCTTTTTACTACAAACGAAAACACCGTCATGTTTTCGATTTGAAATAGTTTTTACAGAATTCCAATAAATTTTGAGCTTTTACAAGAGCTTACGGATCTGACTACACATTTTTGAGTTTATGTAGGAGCAATTTAAAAATGGTCCAACTACAAACGAAAATTGTTTCACGACAAATGTTATTACGCTTTTGTCTTTGCTATTTAATATGGTTTCTGTTGTGTGCTCTGTTGGCTTCGATTTTAAAGAGAGAACAAACAACGTAGTTACTTGTAGAGTTTTTATTCGTCAGTTATTTTAGAAATTTAATATATTTTTGACAGAAAATCTTTTTATTTATGTCTATCACTTAATTGTGTTCCTATTTTGTAAGAAATTTAAAATTTTGTAAGAGCGATCATGCTCATTGGGTTATAAAACTGGTAAACCACCTTTTTAGTAGTAGGTTAAAAAGACTTAAACGGGCTAGTGAGCAATTTAATTGATAGCGATTTTCATTTTTATTTTTTTATTTTTTTTCCACGTAACTACAAACGAAAAAAATTGAACTACAATCAACTACAAACAATTCTGCACCGTATACTATGCTTGAAAGTTTGATTTTTGTAAACCGGGGGCTGGCTTTTTTTTGGGCCCCCTATTTTTTTTTTCGCGCAACTACAAACAAAAATCGTTTTACTACAATCAACTACAAACAAAACACTATCAGAAAAAAAAATAAAACAAAAAAAAATTCAAGGTCGGTGGCCAAGTTCACATAGGTTAGGTTTACGCATGGAAAATCTTAGATACTGAGTTTTATCTGGGTTAAGTGTTAGTAGGTGATGCCGCAACCAGGTGTTGACGCTATTAAAGCCTCGCTGTGCATATTCATGTGCGTCATCTGCTGATTTAGCGGAAAAAAGCAGTACAGTGTCATCAGCGTACGAGATTACTTTACCATTTCCTATTTTTAGATCACAAAGCTCGTTAATATAGATCTAGAATAGGGTGGAAGCGAGCACGCTTCCTTGTGGAATTCCGTATGCGGTGTTTTTTAAGTTGGAGCTGAAGGTATTGTCTATCTTCACGCATTGGGTGCGTTCATCTAGATAATTTGCTAGTAATTTGAGTTGGGTACCTCTAATACCAAATGCTTCTAGCTTTTGGAGAAGAATGGCAATGGGGACGGTGTCAAAAGCTTTTTCACCTCACTCGCTCGGAAAACCTCCGTTTATAGGGCGAAATCTGCGTGCAAAAGTCTATTTTATCCGCTAGCGTGCAAAAGTCATTTGAATTTCGAACACGACGATTTTGATTCTCTGTGGTGCATGTAACTTTTTTATGTTTAAGACTCCTTCAACGCGTGACTGATTTCATCAGTCGATAAATCTTCGAATAACCAATCAACGCACGCTAATAAAGGGCAATCTGGTCAGGCCGGCTAAAATCATATGTACGTTTGAATACTTCTTTAAAAAAAAAAGTACACCTACAATATCACGTCCAGAAACCTGGTTTGTGGTTACAGATTTTTAAGCTTTTATTTTTCTACACTTTATTTTATGTTGAATATGTTTATATATATTAAAAGTAAGTATTTCAGTTTCATTTACGTATTTTGACTAGTAAATATGTTAAATACAACACAAATTTTAATATTTAATTGTTAAAAAAGTTGGAACATAAGAGTGTAATTTCTAAACGCACCCGAGAAAAAAATAATATTTTCACCTCACTCGCTCGGAAAACCTCCGTTTATAGGGCGAAATCTGCGTGCAAAAGTCTATTTTATCCGCTAGCGTGCAAAAGTCATTTGAATTTCGAAACGACGATTTTGATTCTCTGTGGTGCATGTAACCTTTTTATATTTAAGACTCCTTCAACGCGTGACTGATTTCATCAGTCGATAAATCTTCGAATAACCAATCAACGCACGCTAATAAAGGGCGACCTGGTCAGGCCGACGGAAATCCTAGAATATTTCTTTAAAAAAAAAATACACCTACAATATCACGTCCAGAAACCTGGTTTGTGGTTACAGATTTTTAAGTTTTTTATTTTTTCTACACTTTAGTTTATGTTGAATATGTTTAAATATATTAATAGTAAGTATTTCAGTTTCATTTACATATTTTGACTTGTAAATATATTAAATACATCACAAATTTTTATATTTATTTGTTATAAAAGTTGGAACATAAGATTGTAATTTCTGAACGCACCCGAGAAAAAAATAAATAATTAAAAAGTTGGAAGCAGGGGCATTTCACTCAGTACTTTACAGATTTCATACATTAAAACTTGCGTGCGTTTTATACGAGACTCGCTCGATAGATGGAGCAAAATTCAATAGTTGAATTAGTGTTATTAAAATGAAATCTGTTTTTATGTTATTATTTTATCCATAAATAAATATATAATAAAAACATAATTATAAGTTATTGTGAAAGATTATGAAGCATTATTTTAATTTATCATCACAGGCAACATTACGGCTTAAGATTAGATCCCCGTTCCATTCCACTCATTTATTTTTTAGATTTCACCTATTATATTTTAAGCAGTTATATGATGATTGTCACAAAAATTTTAATATCCACAAAAAAAATGGAAAATGATAAATGCGTATTTTTTTAAATGTAAAAAAACAATAGAAGAAAGAAAACTCAAAGACTACTTAGTTAATACAATTCGGTGTAGAGGAACGCGTAGCGTAGTGCTGTTTGACAGTTTACTTTATATGGATTATGGACAAGTTTGTTTTCTGGTGGATATTCAAACGGGTATAAGAAATTTACTTCGGCTGTGCTTTACGGATATTAGCGAATCTGCTCTACGTTGTTGACCTTTACGCTAACTTGGATTCCGACGACAAAAGTTCCAGGAAGGATTTCGATCCCGGCTTTGTGTAATGGATCAAGATTGCCTCGTTTTAAACTATTTTAAAGTAAAAAATGTTGTGTGTCTACCTGTGGTAAGCGTTTGTTGTAATTATGTTCCCCAAAATTAAGGAAATAAAAATAATTAATTATAAATGTGTCTTTTTTATACCTTCCTACAAGCATAACTAGTTTTAAAGCCCACTTATTATGTTAAGTGTGAGATGAATCATATATAACATGTATTGAAAGTACCTACAGTACAGTGCATATAGCGATTGCTATGTATATACATATGTACATGACACAGATAACTCGAAACTCGCTCAATAGATGGCGCTAGTACACAAAGGAAGCTGATGACTCTATCTCAGTATATATAATTTACTCTATGGTTGGAAGTTTTCACAATTCACGTAAACAACGTAAATTGGTTCTGTGGAGAATACATACTATTGTTTTACTTTATAGAAATATGGAAAACAAGAAAGTTATCCCAATTTGGAGTATTTATTCAATGCTAAAAGCCTTCATTAAAACGAAAAATCATTTGTTATAAATATTTAGAGACGTAATTTACTGAAACTATTGGCGTTTTTAAAGAAGATAAAGCCGAAATAATCTTGTGCGGATCCCATCGTCCATTAACTCCCAAAGCAAGTGTTATGGAAAATACTTCCGAGTGGCCAACTAAACCTTCCCAGAATACCATTCTCCCGCATTCACGACGAATGTGTCAAGTAGTTTCAAATACAAATATAATATAACAGTGCTTAAGAAAAACTGAACGATAAAATATACACGACGATAATACAAATTACGGCCATATTTTTAATATGTGTGCTTCTCTCGTATTTATTTGGTTTGGATTTGAGAGTGTTAATGTTTTAAATTTGATGTGTTAAATAGAAGGCAAAATTAAATATGATTATTTTTATGTTTTAATTGTTTTTCTTGAACTTCCATTTTCCTCGCTGTAGTGAGGTGAAAAGTTGTGTGTTCCGCATGGCTGCAAAATTAGCTTCTCGTCACACACACTCACACACACACACCCTCACACACCCTCACACACACTCACACACACTCACACACCCTCACACACACTCACACACCCTCACACACACTCACACACACTCACACACCCTCACACACACTCACACACACTCACACACACTCACACACACTCACACACACTCACAGACACACACACACTCACACACACACACACACTCACACAAACACACACACACACACACACACTCACACACACACACACACACTCACACACACTCACACACACTCACACACACTCACACACACTCACACACACTCACAGACACTCACACACACTCACACACACTCACACACACTCACACACACTCACACACACTCACACACACTCACACACACACTCACACACACTCACACACACTCACACACACTCACACACACTCACACACACTCACACACACTCACACACCCTCACACACCCTCACACACCCTCACACACACTCACACACACTCACACACCTCTCACACACACTCACACACACTCACACACACTCACACACCCTCACACACACTCACACACACTCACACACACTCACACACACTCACACACACCCACACACACCCACACACCCTCACATACACACACACACTCACACACACTCACACACACTCACACACACACACACACACACACACCCTCACACACACTCACACACCCTCACACACACTCACACACACTCACACACACTCACACACACTCACACACACTCACACACACTCACACACACTCACGCACCCTCACGCACCCTCACACACACTCACACACCCTCACACATACTCACACACACTCACACACCCTCACACACCCTCACACACACTCACACACACTCACACACACTCACACACACTGACACACACTCACACACCCTCACACACCCTCACACACACACACACACACTCACACACACTCACACACACTCACACACACTCACACACACTCACACACACTCACACACACTCACACACACTCACACCAACTCACACACACTCACACACACTCACACACACTCACACACACTCACACACACACACACACTCACACACACTCACACACACTCACGCACCCTCACGCACCCTCACACACCCTCACACACCCTCACACATACTCACACACACTCACACACCCTCACACACCCTCACACACACTCACACACACTCACACACACTCACACACAGTCACACACAGTCACACAAATTCACACACACTCACACACACTCACACACACTCACTATAACGGATTAATTAGTGTAGACGTTATAGATAGGTTAGTTAGTTAGTAAGGAATTAATGAAATTCAGATTGAACTGTACAAATGTTTAATAAAAGTAAAATAAAGTAAAAATAGGTAGATCCAGCTAGGTCGTGGGTAATTTAGATTGTTAATCCGAGCTGAATACACTTTATAGGAGACAAGTCCTTGTTAGGAGCCACTTCCCTGCACACGTCGTCTTCGTCGCAGCAGGCTAGGTTCGGGCTAGGTTAGCTCTAGCCGTCCTGGAGTCTGGGTAGGGCAGACTAGCTCCAGACTGATGAACTCGATGTAGTCCTGGACAAACCCCAGGCTTAGTCTTGGTAGCGTCAGGATCAGAAGCCGGGATCGCGGCTCTAGGTTATGTTTTCCGGCCCCGGGGTAGGTTCGGTGGCCCTAGGGTTGCTCTTGCAAGCCCCGGGATAGGTCCCTGGAAATCCCATAATGTTTAGTTGAAGTTCGGCATGTGACTGCAACATCTTGATGGCTACGCGAGTTTCGTAGGCTAGTCAAGTGAACTCCTAAGCATTTATTAGTCATCAATGATGTGGCAGTCACAAGGAAAATCAATAGAAAAACAAACAAATACATTTAGATAAACATAAAAGACATAATATCTAGCGATATCGAAACTTAGCCTATGTAAAATATAACGATCGCAACACTCACCCGTATTGGGGAAAACACAACAGCTTATATTTACAAATTAACTTAGATATTTAGCAAGAACTGTACATAAAAGTATTAGTTGTAATATGTTAACGTAGTAGCAATACATTTTTAGAATGATAAAGATATGTACAGTATATACAATCAAATAATTAACTATTTACATTTTAAATTACAACCACAGCGACATGCCAGCGCATGCCGTGTTCTTTTTTTTCACGATCGTCAATTGTTTCTTTATAGGGAATTCTTTTTCGGCCAGTACGTAGCTATTCAGCCAGTGCTGAATAAAGAGGTTTGATTTATTAAAGATGTAAATAGTTTATAATGAGTAAACGATTAGATTTAAGTTTATAATTAGGTTAGTGTTTGTAGATAATTATATTGTACATTTAATTTTATGAGTAGTTATTTATATAGAACCGTTACATCACACACACACACACACACACACTCACACACACTCACACACACTCACACACACTCACACACACTCACACACTCTCACACACCCTCACACACACTCACACACACTCACACACACTCACACACACTCACACACACTCACACACACTCACTTACCCTCACACACCCTCACACACTCACACACACTCACACACACTCACACACACTCACACACACTCACACACACTCACACAAACTCACACACACTCACACACACTCACACGCACTCACACACACACACACTCACACACACTCACACACACACTCACACACACTCACACACACTCACTTACCCTCACAGACCCTCACACACTCACACACACTCACACACACTCACACACACTCACACACACTCACACACACTCACACAAACTCACACACACTCACACACACTCACACACACTCACACACACTCACACACACTCACACACACTCACACACACTCACACACCCTTACACACACTCACACACACTCACACACCCTCACATACCCTCACACACACTCACACACACACTCACACACACTCACACACCCTCACACACACTCACACACACACACACACTCACACACACTCACACACACTCACACACACACACACACTCACACTCACTCACACACACTTAGTTTACCTAACTAATTTTTGTTTTTCATTTGAAAGGTTTTGCCAAATTTTCATTTGTTCGATTACCATTTTTTTCCACTGTTCATTTTCAGAATAATTATAAAACAAACTTAACCTAACCTAACGGGTTCTTCAAAACGATGTTTATGAAATCCCGAAAATATTACTAAAAAACTTTCAGATGAATACTTTTAGTTAAATGAAAATTTGGCGAAACTTTACAGAATTTGTGTCAGGATACCATCGCAGATATGGTTGTTGAAAAAATTACAGATTTCCACAAATTCGAAACAAACTTGCGAGGTCTACAGCTCACAGCAACCTTCTACACCGTGAAATTTTAGTGGTTGTTTTCCCGCGGCAGGGCGATTTGGTATCGGTAGTACTTTCAAATTATAATAGACAAACTCAAAAAATAAAAACTTGTCTTTAAAAAAAATACAAAAATAATACCCTGAACTCGAACTTGCGAAAAACAATAGTAACGCACTAAAACTGCAAGTAAACGACAGTTCCCGATATTGTAGGTAAACAGATAAACGAATAAACGAATAAACAAGTAAACACGATTAGGCACAAATAAGTCGTAGCATGTCAGTAATAAGGCGCTCCCGCAGCGAGCAACGCGGATACTCCCCTCTCACTCTCTCAGGGATTCCCAGTAGTAGATTAAGGCGCCGACGCGGCGGGTAGCCGGCTACCCTTCTTTTCAGTTGACCAGTGACAGGCGCAAGCGCATCCACCCTCGTTTTGCGCATGCGGAGTTCACAAATCACCGTAAAATGGATCGACATTACGAATATTCAAATTTAGAGTACATCGCGATGGTGCAGCTGTACGCTGTACGCCAGGGCTAATTACGACAGACCCGGACCTAACTCCGTTGGACTTTTATTTGTGGTCTGAGCTAAAGCGCCTAGTGTACCAGCGGGTGATGTATTTTATGAAATGAAACCGAAAATCACTTATAACGTAGTTTTAATTTGAGAGAATTCCACAGACAACAGATAAGTAGAACAAAGTAGGTTTATGGTTCTAGTGCTGTACTTCATAAATAGAGTTGTCATGAATCGGTAACAAAGTTCAATTTTATTCTTACAACACTCTCACCAAATTTGTACTTTATACAACAAATAAAAATTATATTAAAGACTAGTAAGAGCTTATACATTTAGATTTCATATTAAAGTTCTATGACAAACTCTCACCAAAAGAGCACAACTATAAATGTTAACATTAAAATTAAGAAGTTTTATAGACAAGTTTTTAACACACAAACTAAATAAACTATTTTAATTTACTAATACCAATTTTAGTTCTGAGATATTGAAACTTGTCTCTAGGTAGAGCTTTAGTAAATAGATCAGCATATTGCTCTTTAGTACATACTAGTGTCCGACCGAAACACGTTTTTCTGCCGAAACCGAAACCGAAACCGAAGGTTCGGTTCTAATTACAGTTTCGGCCGAAACCGAAACCGAAACCGAACCTTTTATAAACATGATTAAAACTTTGTATGAAATGTCAGCGGGCCGTCCTTTCTAGATCTAATAATGAATACAATGAAAAATTTCACTGACCGATGGAGCTAAGTGTTTTTTGGTCCAAAATTCTTTCGCATGTACGGACGATTGGATGCTTTTCTGTTCTCGCCTGGAAGTCGTATTTCTTAAACGATGCTCATGAAATTTTGTGAGCAGGTTTGATAAGTAATATACTTAGATTCTTTTAGTCGATTAGAAAAAAAAAAGTGCAGATGGATATAGATGGGGGTAGACAAAGTAAAAAAATTACAAATTTAAGCAATTACACGACAAACTCACGTTTCACTTTTATTGAATTGATATTTTGACATTGACACTGGGTCTAAATTAAATTACCCTAAAAAGTGAAAAGCATTAACGTAGGTACTGAGCCAGCGATCTGTTAATTTTATTGTAGATGGTATAAAATGAAACAAGTTTAAAAACCTAGCAACAAAATAATTGATTGAGTTTTAATTTTTATGATTGCAATCAGGCAGCCTCGTAACGCTAATTCAAACGTAGGTACTCATTTTATTACATACACTCAACAATGACGAATCCTAAAGTCGTTTTATGAGATAAGTAAACCTCCTCACTTTTATCCTAAGTAACCAATATCGCCGTCAATTAATTTGTAAATTAAGAAAATTAGCGTTAAAAATTTCCAAACAAAAACTAAATTAAGTAAATTTAAAGTAAATGTAAATCTTTAACCGCAAATCTCCGCAATTTTGAAAATTTCGAAAAACTGAACCGACGAAAAAATACTATAATACTTACCGAACATACTCAGAAAATTTCATGAGAATCGGTTGAGAAATGCGACATTAAGGCAAGGCAACAACCGGTAAGCGCATGGACATCCGGGCATACGAAATAATTTTGGGCCATGCTGAAACGAAAATGCTTTGCTCGCTCGGTCAGCTAGGTACTTAACATTATTCGGGGAACAATCACAAATGTCACCTCACTAAGCAAAGTGATTCAGCGGCCGGCGGAGTCAGGCGAGCGACGCCATATTGCCAGCCGTACCGACTGCCGAGCGCACCCGACATTAGCCGAACGCGACCCAACAGTACGATGTTGTAAGTTTCGGCGCGGCCGAAAGGTTCGGCTGTTTTTTGGCCGAAACCGAACCTTTGGCCGAAACATGATTTTTAGGCCGAAACTGGCCGAAACCGAAACCGAAACCGAAACTTCGGTCGGTCACTAGTACATACATAATTTAAGTCTATTTGTTTCTCTACATATTTATCCTTAATAAAATTATATTTCACATCTATATGTTTACACCGTTTATGATAGTCCACATTTTTAATTAAACAGATTGCACTTTGATTGTCTATATTCAAGCAAATAGAGTTCTGATTAAATTCACCAATGTCTATTAACATTATTTTCAACCACATAGCTTCTTTTGTCGCACAACAAGCGGCCATGAACTCGGCCTCGGTGGTGGACAACGCAACACTTTGTTGACGCTGTGTAGCCCACGTTATGGCAGCTCCATTCTTTATAAACACATACCCAATCAGAGACCTGCGTGTGCATGTGTCCTTAGCATAATCTGCATCACTATAAGCTTCAAGCTTGTTTATCTGTGATGATGTATAACACAAACCATAGTCCTTGGTTTCTTTCAAGTATTTCATTATTTTCTTGACAACATTCCAATGTGTGTGATCATAACAATTGAGATATCTACTCACCAGGCTCACTCCATACATAATGTCAGGCCTGCTTACCACCGCCAGGTGCATGAGCGACCCAACAGCCTCTCTGTATGGGACGTTCTTGTCAGGAGTCGCAGCGCTCTTCTCCAGTGTAGTATGAGGGTTGACTGGAATATTGTTACAGTTAGCATCTTGCATATTAAACTTGCATAACAATCGCTCTATGTACTTGGACTGGTGAATAAAAATTGTCCCTTGGGACCTTTCAATTTGTAATCCTACAAAGTTCCTAGGATCACATTGTTTAATTTCAAAGTTTTTCTTTAATTCACACATTACACTGTTTAGTGATTCTTTTGAGTTTGTAATGAGGAGCCCATCATCAACATACAGAAGCAAGTATACTTTGTTATCGTTTACATTTCCAACATACACACATCTATCCGCATGGCTATTTTGAAAACCATATTTTTTAAGTAAACAATCAAATTTTTGATTCCAGCACCTGGGTGCTTGTTTTAGACCATAAAGTGAACGGTTAAGTTTACATACCATATTTGATGCAGCATCCAAACCTTCGGGTGGTGTCATGTAAATATTTTCTTTGACATCGCCATATAAAAATGCTGTCGTCACATCAAACTGGACAATTTCTAGATTATGTTGAGCGGCTTCTGAAAGTAAAACTCGAACAGAGTCATATCTCACGGGGGGGGGCATATATTTCAGTGTAGTCAACCCCTTGTTTTTGACCACAGCCTTTAGCACATAGTCTTGACTTAAACAGCGGACCGGATGGCTCATCTTTTATTCTAAAGACCCATTTGCAGCCAATTACCCGCACTCCTTGTGGCTTTTCAATTAAATGCCATGTCTCATTTTCTGCACGTGCTTTCAGCTCTTCCTGTATGGACTTTCTCCACTCAGCTGCATACACATTGTCTGACGAAACTGCTTCATTGTATGTTTGTGGGATATCCTGTTGTTCTGTAATTTCATTAGCACATATGTATGTATTAGCTTGCATTCTAGATATTCTTTCCTTCGATCTTGTTGTTATATTCCGATTTAAATCTGTTAAATCTACCGTTTCATCTGGCTCATATAGAGAGTCTTCATCAGAGTGAAAGGAATCTTCACTTGAATCTATTTTGGTTCCTTCACTTTCATCCGGCCGATTTTCTAAAGTAATATCTTTACTGATAGAACCACTTGCAATGGGTTCTGTATTTGACTCTGACAATGCTACCATAGCATATTCTCTTTTAACTGAACTTTCAAGAAATATCACATCTCTACTAATTAATACTTTTCTTGTTTTTGGATCAAACAGCCTATATCCTTTGGTGTGTTCACTATAGCCAACAAATATCATCTTACTTGCCTTTGGGTCCCATTTCTTGGCTTTTTCTTTTGGAACATGGACCATAGCTTCACAACCAAAGATCTTCATGTGGGTAATATCTGTCCTTTTCCCACTCCACATTTCTTCAGGTGTAGAGAATGATAAAGCTCTTGTCGGGCATCGATTAGTGATGTATGCTGCAGCTGACAGCGCCTCTCCCCACAGGTGTTTCTGTAATTTAGCATTTGTTAGCATACATCTAGCCCTTTCTAATAGAGTTCTGTTCATACGCTCTGCTAAGCCATTTTGTTGAGGCGTATACGGAGCAGAAGTTTGATGTCGTATTCCTGATTTCTTGAGAAAAGCTTTAAATTCATTACTTAAATATTCTAAACCATTATCTGTACGGAGAGTCTTTATAGTTAAATCAAGTTGATTCTCGACTAAGGCTTTGAACTCCTTGAACTTTTCAAACACTTCTGACTTTTTGTTCAATAAATAAACAAATACTTTCCTGGTATAGTCGTCTATGAAGGTAACAAAATATCGAGCTCCTTCGAGAGATGGTAACTCCATTGGACCACATACATCAGAGTGAATAAGTGCCAGCTTGACTTCTGCTCGAGACCCTTCAGAAGAAAATGGTAGTCTGGTTTGCTTACCTTCTAGACATGATATACAAATCACATTTTCTTTATTTGCTAGTTCAATTCCTGCAGCTTCTGTTAGTTTGTTCAAATCTGCGAAGTTCAAATGAGCCATTCTTTGGTGCCATAGATAACAATCATTCTCCTTGGACATGGATATGTATGCTGGAATACTGTGTGTATTTAGCCGGTACATATTATTAATCAATTTGGCAGCAGCAACCTGTTCATTACTTCTATTGAATATCTTACATCCTTGCTTGTCAAATTGCACTTGGCAACCATTATTTATTATCTGGCTAACAGAGAGAAGATTGGTACCCAACTCAGGAACATAGAGAACATTTTGTACCTTGATTGTTTCCATTTTTCCATCCGCATTAATAACATTTAAGTTCACCTTTCCGCAGGCTTTCACAAACAATTTCTTGTCGTCAGCTACTTTTATGGTGGAGATCGGAGGTGTAGTCTCGTCATAGAGCCAGTCACGGTGCATTGTCATATGCATTGATGCTCCCGAGTCGACATACCAGCCGCTGTCATTCTTTGTGGTGGCGGAAAATACAGCGACATAACCAGAGTTCTCATTTGACTTTTGTTCCTTCTTTTTATTCCGACAGTTTTTGCTGATATGCCCGTATTTATTGCATACAAAGCATCTTGGGCCTTTGCTAGGTTTTTGAAATTTTTCTTGAGCTTGCTTGACATAGTGCGACTGTTTTCCTTTTCCTCTATTAACATACAGCGCAGTCGACTCAGAGTTCCTCACATCCTGAAGGAGCTTAGTCTTCACAGAATCAGCTGTGATTGTCACTCCGGAGCTCTCGAGGGCCATAATCATTGGTTGATAGACCTCGGGTAAACCAGCCAGCAACAAGGTTCCCAACCATTCATCATTCACTGTAAAACCTATGTTTCTTAACTTGTGAGCTGTAGACATTATTTTGTTGACATAATCTTCAATGTCCTGACAACTGTCTAATGTTGTGGTTATCAGATCTCTCAACAAACCAACTCGACGTGTCAATCCTTTGTCGTCAAAAGCTTTGGCGAGATTATCCCATACTTCTTTGGCTGTTTTAGCTTCCTGTATATGTACATAATTGATGGGATGAACCAACAAAATTATTTTAGATTTTGCTTTCGTGTCAGTTTTGCTATCGTCTGTTGTTGAAGTGACACAACTCCATAATTCCTCATGCTGGAGATAAGTTTGGACAGCGAATCTCCATGTAGGATAATTATCTCTTCCCGTCAGCTTTTCAATCAGTGCCATCGTATTATTTGAAGACATTTTTGTGCTGATGAAGACCGTTACGCGGGAGCCGCGCGCCGAGTTTTGAGGTTATACTGAACAACTATCAAAGTATGCACTTTTAGCACTGGATTTTTACAGTAGATCGTTTTCAAATGTCTATTTTTGAAAATCAGGTGGCCTGGGTCCATAACCTGATGTATTTTATGAAATGAAACCGAAAATCACTTATAACGTAGTTTTAATTTGAGAGAATTCCACAGACAACAGATAAGTAGAACAAAGTAGGTTTATGGTTCTAGTGCTGTACTTCATAAATAGAGTTGTCATGAATCGGTAACAAAGTTCAATTTTATTCTTACAACAGCGGGAATACGAAACTCGTGATGCGTTAATGGCGGGAATAACGGACGCTTTCGATGTTGTTAGACGTGATAGTTACATTAATATCATTGAAAAACAATCAAAGTAAACGTGCCCGATTGTGCATTGAATGTGGCGGATTGCAGTACGAACAATTGCGTTATCGGGAAGTTTTAAGTGTGAATACGGGACGATTAAAAAATAGGTAAGGCAATTTAATAATCATTGTAAATAAGTTGATTCCATTTTTTAAATACGCCTTAAATACGTTTTTGATCATTTCAAGCTTGATCTAAACTTGTAATTTTTACTTTTGAAGATCCGTAAACTGCCCGTAAAACGTATTTAATGACGGTCCTAAGCCCGTAAAAGTATGAAGGAAAAATGGCACTACTTTTTAGGTTATTTTGTTTTATTCACTTGAAAGAAGTACGTACTACTGCAGTGCTACTACTGGTGTTAGGTCATTTTCGAGTTTCGTTCGACGCTTTTGCAAATCTGACATTTCTTAACATTAATGAAAAAAAAGATTACACACGGATTGTACGTCCATGGCAAAATCATTTCGTTGCGGGAAAACAACCACTAAAATTTCACGGTGTATATATCTTTTTATAACTCGTATATCATCAGATAATGATTCGTTGTTTGTTCAGAAACACCTGGGCAAGGGCCAGAAGGTGCCGTGCGAGATCTGCGGGCGCTGCTTCACCACGCCGTTCTCGGTGAGGATGCACGTGCGCACCGTGCACGGCGGCGAGCCCTGGCCACGGCGGAACCGGAAAAAACCTGCTCAGCGGAAGTCTGCGGAGTCTGCGTAGAGTAACCTGGCAACACTATGTTGGCCGTTATTTTTGACAGTTACGGTGGGATTGCCAGAATTTAATACGTGATGAAAATAAATGAATACATACATGTTTACGTCGTTTTATTTCATTTTAAAGGCGAGGAGCAAGCCGCAGCTGCAAATTGACCAGCGAGTGGTGTCACAAAACACTATCATATTGACTAGAGTGCCACAAAAAACAGTTTATGTATGAGTTGCTCTGGGGTCCTAAGCGACGGTAGAACCAATTTACATAAATGGTCATTATATAATCACTTACCTGTATGCCAACAATACAATCTCTAATTGACAATCACTTTAGTATACGTACTGTTAACTGACATGTTTCTAATAAAATGGGAAAAAAGTTAAAAGCTACCAAAATATCAAATCTACCATTAGTAGAATTAGTGTTTACGCTGGTAACCCTGCAAACGTCACATTGACAGCAAGGGTCAATGCTCGATATTGTAAATAATTAATTGAGTTTTTTCTCTTGGTCTGTATTTAAAATACAAATTTCGGGTGACCATTTGAAGTAATAATTCGACAATGAATTCTTGAAGTCACCGATTAACACACTCACACACACTCACACACCCTCACACACACTCACACACCCTCACACACTCTCACACACCCTCACACACCCTCACACACACTCACACACACTCACACACACTCACACACACTCACACACACTAACACACCCTCACACACACTCACACACACTCACACACACTCACACACACTCACACACACTCACACACACTCACACACACTCACACACACTCACACACACTCACACACACTCACACACACTCACACACACTCACACACACTCACACACACTCACACACACTCACACACACTCACACACACTCACACACCCTCACACACCCTCAAACACCCTCACACACCCTTACACACCCTCACACACCCTCACACACCCTCACACACCCTCACACACCCTCACACACCCTCACACACCCTCACACACCCTCACACACACTCACACACACTCACACACACTCACACACACTCACACACTCACACACACTCACACACACTCACACACACTCACACACACTCACACACACTCACACACACTCACACACCCTCACACACCCTAACACACACTCACACACACTCACACACACTCACACACACTCACACACACTCACACACACTCACACACACTCACACACTCACACACACTCACACACACTTAGTTTACCTAACTAATTTTTGTTTTCCATTTGAAAGGTTTCGCCAAATTTTCATTTGTTCGATTACCATTTTTTTCCACTGTTCATTTGTGATGTGGGGTTTAGCCACAATCGCATATCCTTCGGCCGTCTAGTCTAGACTTTGGAAGGTTCCCTGAACTAGCTCAGTGGGGATAGTGTTAGGGTGAGGTGAGCAAATAACAACAAGCGTTTAATACTTAATTAATCGGGCTTTTATGCCGTTTATTTATAAGAAAACTTAACTAGCAATCCTATCGTAATAACTTAGTGTTCTACAGGCACGCGGGCCTCTATATTAAAACCTAACTGATGACCTAACGTGATCTACAGGCTTGGTTGGCAAGCCACCGGCCCCGCGGGTAAGTGTTTGTGCGCCTAGCGCGAGTAAAAGACATCAACGGGTGAGTGAAAAAAGACATCAACGAATGTGCGAAAAATAAGGTGTCACTTTGAAAAAAGAGAATAATGTAGAGTAAAAAGTAATGAATATAATTAATTAGATAATACATTGAAAAGTGTATGTACATATATACAGATTCCTGGATCACGTTATCTTGGTGGGCGACCCCTTCTTCTGACGTGAATCAGTAAGGGGTCGTCCAGCAAGGAGACTTCATTAAAATTGGAAGGCGGAGTGACCGCATTCCAACTTTGGATGGTGGAGTCAATAATATCGTTATCGTCCTGTAAACTATGTTTTGGTCGTCGAAGTGTCAGTCGGTCATAAAGTCGTCTCTGTCCTAAGGTCATATTGGCGAGTTCATCACTAGATGCTAAAGGGATTTTGGGATTTGTACTGTAACTAATTAAATTATTAATAAGCGGGTTATTATGGTCAGGAATATTATTTAGAAAGTTCTTTGTATGATCTTGCATGGTTTTAAAGACAGTAGGCATCCGGGCGTCATAATGGACTGATAAGCCTGCCTGTACTGAGAGCGGGCGGCTTATATAGCCGCCCGGACCGCTGTTGATGACGCGCCCTACGTCATGCTGCTCCCCGCGCGGCGCGCGTCCGTCGCCTCTGCTCTATGCGCCGCGGGCCGGTGGCTCCTGTGTCCAGTGTAGGCGCGTCATATACCCCTCTCTCCTCCGGAGATTTCGACCTGGGGAGAAATCACTGTAAATAAATGTGGTACTTAAAGTGGGAGAGCCGGGACGGTAGTCCAATCTGGAATAGGGACGATTTTTAATGGTCCCTTGTATTTTATACCCTTTATTAAAACAATAGGTTCTTTAACTATTCTCTATTATTGGAATCAATGTACTTGACCGACTGATCTAAAATTAATTTATCTATTTATTCTCAAACTGAGATCTATTTCCCCCTTTTTAATATTTTTTCTGGACAGCTACGGGTATTACGGTTTTATTACGGCATATTTTTATATTTATCCAGTTTCCTAATAATTATTCTAGGTATTTATTACTATATAATATGTATATTTTTAATACATCCCTAATATATTACAATTTAATTATTTTTCTTATTTATATATTTACATTATCGGTTGCGTTGCGCACTCACACACACTCACACACACTCACACACACTCACACACACACACACTCACACACACTCACACACCCTCACACACACTCACACACACTCACACACACTCACACACACTCACACACACTCACACACACTCACACACACTCACAGACACTCACACACACTCACACACACTCACACACACTCACACACACTCACAGACACTCACACACACTCACACACACTCACACACACTCACAAAAACTCACACACACTCACACACCCTCACACACACTCACACACCCTCACACACACTCAAACACACACACACACTCACACACACTCACACACACTCACAGACACACACACACTCACACACACTCACACACACTCACACACACACACACTCACACTCACACACACTCACACACACTCACACACACTCACACACCCTCACACACCCTCACACACACTCACACACACTCACACACACTCACACACACTCACACACTCACACACACTCACACACACTCACACACACTCACACACACTCACACACACACACTCACACACCCTCACACACCCTCACACACACACACACACTCACACACACTCACAGACACTCACACACACTCACACACACTCACACAAACTCACACACACTCACACACACTCTCACACCCTCACACACCCTCACACACACTCACACACACTCACACACACACACACACTCACACACACTCACACACACTCACACACACACACACACACACACACACACACACACACTTAGTTTACCTAACTAATTTTTGTTTTCCATTTGAAAGGTTTCGCCAAATTTTCATTTGATCGATTACCATTTTTTTCCACTGTTCATTTGTGATGTGGGGTTTAGCCACAATCGCATATCCTTCGGCCGTCTAGTCTAGACTTTGGAAGGTTCCCTGAACTAGCTCAGTGGGGATAGTGTTAGGGTGAGGTGAGCAAATAACAACAAGCGTTTAATACTTAATTAATCGGGCTTTTATGCCGTTTATTTATAATAAAACTTAACTAGCAATCCTATCGTAATAACTTAGTGTTCTACAGGCACGCGGGCCTCTATATTAAAACCTAACTGATGACCTAACGTGATCTACAGGCGCACGGGCCTCTACTTGATTGACGCCGGGTTCCCGAAGGAACGGATTAACCGGTATTGGTACTTTACGGAGGGGGACGAGTCCAACCACAGGGCTAATGCGTGATCCACACCGCTCACGTGAGTTAGACTCCAGGATCTAGGTCAGAGCTAGCGCGTAGGGTGAAACACACCGCTCTTGTCCCTAGAGAGGATACCCGTCTAGAGCTGATAATGCGTCGTGCCGCACCGCTCCTAGTCCAGGCCGGCGGACTCCCGTGTGCTACAAAGCGCGTAGAAAACACGCCGCACCCACCGGGAGGGGAAGACACTTGCTACAGCTCGACAGTTCGAGGCCACCGGGAAGGCCCGCGCTGTCCGAACGTTAGCAAGCGACTGCCTGCCTGTTTTTTTTTTTTTTTTTTCACAGCATCAGAAGACGGAAGCTTTATTTAGCTGCATCCGCTAGTCACTAAATACGGGGGGGGGGGGGGGGGGGGCTGGTTGGCAAGCCACCGGCCCCGCGGGTAAGTGTTTGTGCGCATAGCGCGAGTAAAAGCCATCAACGGGTGAGTGAAAAAAGACATCAAAGAGTGAGTGAAAAAGACATCAACGAATGTGCGAAATATAAGGTGTCACTTTGAAAAAAGAGAATAATGTAGAGTAAAAAGTAATGAATATAATTAATTAGATAATAAATTGAAAAGTGTATGTACATATATACAGATTCCTGGATCACGTTATCTTGGTGGGCGACCCCTTCTTCTGACGTGAATCAGTAAGGGGTCGTCCAGCAAGGAGTCTTCATTAAAATTGGAAGGCGGAGTGACCGCATTCCAACTTTGGATGGTGGAGTCAATAATATCGTTATCGTCCTGTAAACTATGTTTTGGTCGTCGAAGTGTCAGTCGGTCATAAAGTCGTCTCTGTCCTAAGGTCATATTGGCGAGTTCATCACTAGATGCTAAAGGGATTTTGGGATTTGTACTGTAACTAATTAAATTATTAATAAGCGGGTTATTATGGTCAGGAATATTATTTACAAAGTTCTTTGTATGATCTTGCATGGTTTTAAAGACAGTAGGCATCCGGGCGTCATAATGGACTGATAAGCCTGCCTGTACTGAGAGCGGGCGGCTTATATAGCCGCCCGGACCGCTGTTGATGACGCGCCCTACGTCATGCTGCTCCCCGCGCGGCGCGCGTCCGTCGCCTCTGCTCTATGCGCCGCGGGCCGGTGGCTCCTGTGTCCAGTGTAGGCGCGTCATATACCCCTCTCTCCTCCGGAGATTTCGACCTGGGGAGAAATCACTGTAAATAAATGTGGTACTTAAAGTGGGAGAGCCGGGACGGTAGTCCAATCTGGAATAGGGACGATTTTTAATGGTCCCTTGTATTTTATACCCTTTATTAAAACAATAGGTTCTTTAACTATTCTCTATTATTGGAATCAATGTACTTGACCGACTGATCTAAAATTAATTTATCTATTTATTCTCAAACTGAGATCTATTTCCCCCTTTTTAATATTTTTTTCTGGACAGCTACGGGTATTACGGTTTTATTACGGCGGTTGCGTTGCGCACTCACACACACTCACACACACTCACACACACTCACACACACACACACTCACACACCCTCACACACACACACACACTCACACACCCTCACACACCCTCACACACACTCACACACCCTCACACACCCTCACACCTACTCACACACCCTCACACACACTCAAACACACTCACACACACTCACACAAACTCACACACACTCACACACACTCACACACACTCACACACACTCACACACACTCACACACACTCACACACACTCACACACCCTCACACACCCTCACACACACACACACACACACACACACACACACACACACTCACACACACTCACACACCCTCACACACACACACACACACTCACACACCCTCACACACCCTCACACACACTCACACACCCTCACACACCCTCACACACACTCACACACCCTCACACACACTCAAACACACTCACACACACTCACACAAACTCACACACACTCACACACACTCACACACACTCACACACACTCACACACACTCACACACACTCACACACACTCACACACCCTCACACACCCTCACACACACACACACACCCTCACACACCCTCACACACCCTCACACACACTCACACACACTCACACACACTCACACACACTCACACACACTCACACACACTCACACACACTCACAGACACTCACACACACTCACACAAACTCACACACACTCACACACACTCACACACACTCACACACACACACACACTCACACACACTCACACACCCTCACACACCCTCACACACACTCACACACCCTCACACACCCTCACACACCCTCACACACACACACACACTCACACACACTCACACACACTCACACACACACACACACTCACACACACTCACACACTCACACACACTCACACACACACACACTTAGTTTACCTAACTAATTTTTGTTTTCCATTTGAAAGGTTTCGCCAAATTTTCATTTGTTCGATTACCATTTTTTTCCACTGTTCATTTGTGATGTGGGGTTTAGCCACAATCGCATATCCTTCGGCCGTCTAGTCTAGACTTTGGAAGGTTCCCTGAACTAGCTCAGTGGGGATAGTGTTAGGGTGAGGTGAGCAAATAACAACAAGCGTTTAATACTTAATTAATCGGGCTTTTATGCCGTTTATTTATAATAAAACTTAACTAGCAATCCTATCGTAATAACTTAGTGTTCTACAGGCACGCGGGCCTCTATATTAAAACCTAACTGATGACCTAACGTGATCTACAGGCGCACGGGCCTCTACTTGATTGACGCCGGGTTCCCGAAGGAACGGATTAACCGGTATTGGTACTTTACGGAGGGGGACGAGTCCAACCACAGGGCTAATGCGTGATCCACACCGCTCACGTGAGTTAGACTCCAGGATCTAGGTCAGAGCTAGCGCGTAGGGTGAAACACACCGCTCTTGTCCCTAGAGAGGATACCGGTCCAGAGCTGATAATGCGTCGTGCCGCACCGCTCCTAGTCCAGGCCGGCGGACTCCCGTGTGCTACAAAGCGCGTAGAAAACACGCCGCACCCACCGGGAGGGGAAGACACTTGCTACAGCTCGACAGTTCGAGGCCACCGGGAAGGCCCGCGCTGTCCGAACGTTAGCAAGCGACTGCCTGCCTGGTTTTTTTTTTTTTTTTTTTTCACAGCATCAGAAGACGGAAGCTTTATTTAGCTGCATCCGCTAGTCACTAAATACGGGGGGGGTGGGGGGGTTGGCAAGCCACCGGCCCCGCGGGTAAGTGTATGTGCGCCTAGCGCGAGTAAAAGACATCAACGGGTGAGTGAATAAAGACATCAAAGAGTGAGTGAAAAAGACATCAACGAATGTGCGAAAAATAAGGTGTCACTTTGAAAAAAGAGAATAATGTAGAGTAAAAAGTAATGAATATAATTAATTAGATAATAAATTGAAAAGTGTATGTACATATATACAGATTCCTGGATCACGTTATCTTGGTGGGCGACCCCTTCTTCTGACGTGAATCAGTAAGGGGTCGTCCAGCAAGGAGTCTTCATTAAAATTGGAAGGCGGAGTGACCGCATTCCAACTTTGGATGGTGGAGTCAATAATATCGTTATCGTCCTGTAAACTATGTTTTGGTCGTCGAAGTGTCAGTCGGTCATAAAGTCGTCTCTGTCCTAAGGTCATATTGGCGAGTTCATCACTAGATGCTAAAGGGATTTTGGGATTTGTACTGTAACTAATTAAATTATTAATAAGCGGGTTATTATGGTCAGGAATATTATTTACAAAGTTCTTTGTATGATCTTGCATGGTTTTAAAGACAGTAGGCATCCGGGCGTCATAATGGACTGATAAGCCTGCCTGTACTGAGAGCGGGCGGCTTATATAGCCGCCCGGACCGCTGTTGATGACGCGCCCTACGTCATGCTGCTCCCCGCGCGGCGCGCGTCCGTCGCCTCTGCTCTATGCGCCGCGGGCCGGTGGCTCCTGTGTCCAGTGTAGGCGCGTCATATACCCCTCTCTCCTCCGGAGATTTCGACCTGGGGAGAAATCACTGTAAATAAATGTGGTACTTAAAGTGGGAGAGCCGGGACGGTAGTCCAATCTGGAATAGGGATGATTTTTAATGGTCCCTTGTATTTTATACCCTTTATTAAAACAATAGGTTCTTTAACTATTCTCTATTATTGGAATCAATGTACTTGACCGACTGATCTAAAATTAATTTATCTATTTATTCTCAAACTGAGATCTATTTCCCCCTTTTTAATATTTTTTTCTGGACAGCTACGGGTATTACGGTTTTATTACGGCGGTTGCGTTGCGCACTCACACACACTCACACACACTCACACACACTCACACACACTCACACACCCTCACACACCCTCACACACACTCACACACCCTCACACACCCTCACACACACACATCCTCAAACACACTCACACACACTCACACACACTCACACACACTTACGCACACTCACAGACACTCACACACACTCACACACACTCACACACACTCACACACCCTCACACACACTCAAACACACACACACACACTCACACAAACTCACACACACTCACACACACTCACACACACTCACACACACTCACACACACTCACACACACTCACACACACTCACACACACTCACACACCCTCACACACCCTCACACACACTCACACACACTCACACACACTCACACACCCTCACACACCCTCACACACACTCACACACCCTCACACACCCTCACACACACACACACCCTCACACACACTCACACACACTCACACACACTCACACACACTTACGCACACTCACAGACACTCACACACACTCACACACACTCACACAAACTCACACAAACTCACAGAAACTCACACACTCACACACACTCACACACACACACACACACACACACACACACACACACACACACACACACACTCACACACACTCACACACACTCGCACACACACACACACACACACGATCACACACGATCACACACACTCACACACACTCACACACACTCACACACACTCACACACACTCACACACACTCACACACACTCACACACACTCACACACACTCACACACCATCACACACCCTCACACACCCTCACACACTCACACACACTCACACACACACACACACTCACAGACACACACACACTCACAGACACACACACACTCACACACACTCACACACACTCACACACACTCACACACACACACACACACACTCACACACACTCACACACACACACACACACTCACACACACACACACACCCTCACAAACACACACACCCTCACACACACACACACACACACCCTCACACACCCTCACACACACTCACCCTCACACACCCTCACACACACTCACAAACACTCACACACACTCACACACACTCACACACACTCACACACACTCACACACCCTCACACACCCTCACACACACTCACCCTCACACACCCTCACACACACTCACACACACTCACACACACTCACACACACTCACACACACTCACACACACTCACACACACTCACACACACACACACACACACTCACGCACCCTCACGCACCCTCACACACCCTCACACACACTCACACACCCTCACACACACACACACAATCACACACCCTCACGCACCCTCACACACCCTCACACACACTCACACACCCTCACACACACACACACTCACACACCCTCACACACCCTCACACACACTCACACACACTCACACACACTCCACACCGGTGGCTCCTGTGTCCAGTGTAGGCGCGTCATATACCCCTCTCTCCTCCAGAGATTTCGACCTGGGGAGAAATCACTGTAAATAAATGTGGTACTTAAAGTGGGAGAGCCGGGACGGTAGTCCAATCTGGAATAGGGACGATTTTTAATGGTCCCTTGTATTTTATACCCTTTATTAAAACAATAGGTTCTTTAACTATTCTCTATTATTGGAATCAATGTACTTGACCGACTGATCTAAAATTAATTTATCTATTTATTCTCAAACTGAGATCTATTTCCCCCTTTTTAATATTTTTTCTGGACAGCTACGGGTATTACGGTTTTATTACGGCATATTTTTATATTTATCCGGTTTCCTAATAATTATTCTAGGTATTTATTACTATATAATATGTATATTTTTAATACATCCCTAATATATTACAATTTAATTATTTTTCTTATTTATATATTTACATTATCGGTTGCGTTGCGCACTCACACACACTCACACACACTCACACACACTCACACACACTCACACACACTCACACACCCTCACACACACTCACACACACACACACACCCTCACACACCCTCACACACACTCACACACACTCACACACACTCACACACCCTCACACACCCTCACACACACTCACACACACTCACACACACTCACACACACTCACACACACTCACACACACTCACACACACTCACACACACTCACACACACTCACACACACACACTCACACACCCTCACACACCCTCACACACACTCACACACACACACACACTCACAGACACTCACACACACTCACACACACTCACACAAACTCACACACACTCACACACACTCACACACACACACACACACTCACACACACTCACACACCCTCACACACCCTCACACACACACACCCTCACACACCCTCACACACACTCACACACACACACACACACTCACACACTCACACACACTCATACACACTCACAGACACTCACACACACTCACACACACTCACACAAACTCACACACCCTCACACACACTCACACACCCTCACACACCCTCACACACACTCACACACACTCACACACACTCACACACACTCACACACACTCACACACACACACACACTCACACACCCTCACACACACACACACACACACTCACACACCCTCACACACACTCACACACACTCACACACACTCACACACACTCACACACACTCCACACCGGTGGCTCCTGTGTCCAGTGTAGGCGCGTCATATACCCCTCTCTCCTCCGGAGATTTCGACCTGGGGAGAAATCACTGTAAATAAATGTGGTACTTAAAGTGGGAGAGCCGGGACGGTAGTCCAATCTGGAATAGGGACGATTTTTAATGGTCCCTTGTATTTTATACCCTTTATTAAAACAATAGGTTCTTTAACTATTCTCTATTATTGGAATCAATGTACTTGACCGACTGATCTAAAATTAATTTATCTATTTATTCTCAAACTGAGATCTATTTCCCCCTTTTTAATATTTTTTCTGGACAGCTACGGGTATTACGGTTTTATTACGGCATATTTTTATATTTATCCGGTTTCCTAATAATTATTCTAGGTATTTATTACTATATAATATGTATATTTTTAATACATCCCTAATATATTACAATTTAATTTTTTTTCTTATTTATATATTTACATTATCGGTTGCGTTGCACACTCACACACACTCACACACACTCACACACACTCACTCACACACACTCCACACCGGTGGCTCCTGTGTCCAGTGTAGGCGCGTCATATACCCCTCTCTCCTCCGGAGATTTCGACCTGGGGAGAAATCACTGTAAATAAATGTGGTACTTAAAGTGGGAGAGCCGGGACGGTAGTCCAATCTGGAATAGGGACGATTTTTAATGGTCCCTTGTATTTTATACCCTTTATTAAAACAATAGGTTCTTTAACTATTCTCTATTATTGGAATCAATGTACTTGACCGACTGATCTAAAATTAATTTATCTATTTATTCTCAAACTGAGATCTATTTCCCCCTTTTTAATATTTTTTCTGGACAGCTACGGGTATTACGGTTTTATTACGGCATATTTTTATATTTATCCGGTTTTCTAATAATTATTCTAGGTATTTATTACTATATAATATGTATATTTTTAATACATCCCTAATATATTACAATTTAATTTTTTTTCTTATTTATATATTTACATTATCGGTTGCGTTGCGCACTCACACACACTCACACACACTCACACACACTCACACACACTCACACACACTCACACACCCTCACACACACTCACACACACACACACTCACACACACTCACACACTCACACACACTCACATACACTCACAGACACTCACATACACTCACACACACTCACACACACTCACACACACTCACACAAACTCACACAAACTCACACAAACTCACACACACTCACACACACTCACACACACTCACACACACTCACACACACACACACACTCACACACACACACACACACACACACACACACACTCACACACACTCACACACACTCACACACCCTCACACACCCTCACACACCCTCACACACACTCACACACACTCACACACACTCACACACACTCTTACACACACTCACACACACACACACTCACACACCCTCACACACCCTCACACACACTCACACACACTCACACACACTCACACACACTCACACACACTCACACACACTCACACACACTCACAGACACTCACACACACTCACACACACTCACAGACACTCACACACACTCACACACACTCACACACACTCACACACACTCACACACACTCACACACCCTCACACACACTCACACACACACACACACACACACACACTCACACACACTCACTCACACTCACACACACTCACACACACTCACACACACTCACACACACTCACACACACTCACACACACACTCACACACACACACACACTCACACACCCTCACACACCCTCACACACACTCACACACACTCACACACACTCACACACACTCACACACACTCACACACACTCACACACACTCACACACACTCACACACACACACACACACACTCACACACTCACACACACTCACACCCTCACACACCCTCACACACCCTCACACACACTCACACACTCACACACCCTCACACACCCTCACACACACTCACACACCCTCACACACCTTCACACACCCTCACACACCCTCACACACACACACACACACTCACACACACTCACACACACTCACACACACTCACACACACACACACACACTCACACACACACACACACTCACACACACTCACACACCCTCACACACCCTCACACACCCTCACACACCCTCACACACACTCACACACACTCACACACACTCACACACACTCACACACACTCACACACACACACACACTCACACACTCACACACACTCACACACACACACACACACTTAGTTTACCTAACTAATTTTTGTTTTCCATTTGAAAGGTTTCGCCAAATTTTCATTTGTTCGATTACCATTTTTCCCACTGTTCATTTGTGATGTGGGGTTTAGCCACAATCGCATATCCTTCGGCCGTCTAGTCTAGACTTTGGAAGGTTCCCTGAACTAGCTCAGTGGGGATAGTGTTAGGGTGAGGTGAGCAAATAACAACAAGCGTTTAATACTTAATTAATCGGGCTTTTATGCCGTTTATTTATAATAAAACTTAACTAGCAATCCTATCGTAATAACTTAGTGTTCTACAGGCACGCGGGCCTCTATATTAAAACCTAACTGATGACCTAACGTGATCTACAGGCGCACGGGCCTCTACTTGATTGACGCCGGGTTCCCGAAGGAACGGATTAACCGGTATTGGTACTTTACGGAGGGGGACGAGTCCAACCACAGGGCTAATGCGTGATCCACACCGCTCACGTGAGTTAGACTCCAGGATCTAGGTCAGAGCTAGCGCGTAGGGTGAAACACACCGCTCTTGTCCCTAGAGAGGATACCCGTCTAGAGCTGATAATGCGTCGTGCCGCACCGCTCCTAGTCCAGGCCGGCGGACTCCCGTGTGCTACAAAGCGCGTAGAAAACACGCCGCACCCACCGGGAGGGGAAGACACTTGCTACAGCTCGACAGTTCGAGGCCACCGGGAAGGCCCGCGCTGTCCGAACGTTAGCAAGCGACTGCCTGCCTGTTTTTTTTTTTTTTTTTTTTTCACAGCATCAGAAGACGGAAGCTTTATTTAGCTGCATCCGCTAGTCACTAAATACGGGGGGGGGGGGGGGGCTGGTTGGCAAGCCACCGGCCCCGCGGGTAAGTGTTTGTGCGCCTAGCGCGAGTAAAAGACATCAACGGGTGAGTGAAAAAAGACATCAAAGAGTGAGTGAAAAAGACATCAACGAATGTGCGAAAAATAAGGTGTCACTTTGAAAAAAGAGAATAATGTAGAGTAAAAAGTAATGAATATAATTAATTAGATAATAAATTGAAAAGTGTATGTACATATATACAGATTCCTGGATCACGTTATCTTGGTGGGCGACCCCTTCTTCTGACGTGAATCAGTAAGGGGTCGTCCAGCAAGGAGTCTTCATTAAAATTGGAAGGCGGAGTGACCGCATTCCAACTTTGGATGGTGGAGTCAATAATATCGTTATCGTCCTGTAAACTATGTTTTGGTCGTCGAAGTGTCAGTCGGTCATAAAGTCGTCTCTGTCCTAAGGTCATATTGGCGAGTTCATCACTAGATGCTAAAGGGATTTTGGGATTTGTACTGTAACTAATTAAATTATTAATAAGCGGGTTATTATGGTCAGGAATATTATTTACAAAGTTCTTTGTATGATCTTGCATGGTTTTAAAGACAGTAGGCATCCGGGCGTCATAATGGACTGATAAGCCTGCCTGTACTGAGAGCGGGCGGCTTATATAGCCGCCCGGACCGCTGTTGATGACGCGCCCTACGTCATGCTGCTCCCCGCGCGGCGCGCGTCCGTCGCCTCTGCTCTATGCGCCGCGGGCCGGTGGCTCCTGTGTCCAGTGTAGGCGCGTCATATACCCCTCTCTCCTCCGGAGATTTCGACCTGGGGAGAAATCACTGTAAATAAATGTGGTACTTAAAGTGGGAGAGCCGGGACGGTAGTCCAATCTGGAATAGGGACGATTTTTAATGGTCCCTTGTATTTTATACCCTTTATTAAAACAATAGGTTCTTTAACTATTCTCTATTATTGGAATCAATGTACTTGACCGACTGATCTAAAATTAATTTATCTATTTATTCTCAAACTGAGATCTATTTCCCCCTTTTTAATATTTTTTTCTGGACAGCTACGGGTATTACGGTTTTATTACGGCGGTTGCGTTGCGCACTCACACACACTCACACACACTCACACACACTCACACACACTCACACACACACACACTCACACACCCTCACACACCCTCACACACACTTACACACACTCACACACCCTCACACACCCTCACACACACTCACACACCCTCACACACCCTCACACACACTCACACACCCTCACACACACTCAAACACACTCACACACACTCACACAAACTCACACACACTCACACACACTCACACACACTCACACACACTCACACACACTCACACACACTCACACACACTCACACACCCTCACACACCCTCACACACACACACACACACACCCTCACACACCCTCACACACCCTCACACACACTCACACACACTCACACACACTCACACACCCTCACACACCCTCACACACACTCACACACCCTCACACACCCTCACACACACACACACCCTCACACACACTCACACACACTCACACACACTCACACACACTCACACACACTCACACACACTCACACACCCTCACACACCCTCACACACACTCACACACACTCACACACACTCACACACACACACACACACTCACACACACTCACACACACTCACACACTCACACACACTCACACACACACACACTTAGTTTACCTAACTAATTTTTGTTTTCCATTTGAAAGGTTTCGCCAAATTTTCATTTGTTCGATTACCATTTTTTTCCACTGTTCATTTGTGATGTGGGGTTTAGCCACAATCGCATATCCTTCGGCCGTCTAGTCTAGACTTTGGAAGGTTCCCTGAACTAGCTCAGTGGGGATAGTGTTAGGGTGAGGTGAGCAAATAACAACAAGCGTTTAATACTTAATTAATCGGGCTTTTATGCCGTTTATTTATAATAAAACTTAACTAGCAATCCTATCGTAATAACTTAGTGTTCTACAGGCACGCGGGCCTCTATATTAAAACCTAACTGATGACCTAACGTGATCTACAGGCGCACGGGCCTCTACTTGATTGACGCCGGGTTCCCGAAGGAACGGATTAACCGGTATTGGTACTTTACGGAGGGGGACGAGTCCAACCACAGGGCTAATGCGTGATCCACACCGCTCACGTGAGTTAGACTCCAGGATCTAGGTCAGAGCTAGCGCGTAGGGTGAAACACACCGCTCTTGTCCCTAGAGAGGATACCCGTCTAGAGCTGATAATGCGTCGTGCCGCACCGCTCCTAGTCCAGGCCGGCGGACTCCCGTGTGCTACAAAGCGCGTAGAAAACACGCCGCACCCACCGGGAGGGGAAGACACTTGCTACAGCTCGACAGTTCGAGGCCACCGGGAAGGCCCGCGCTGTCCGAACGTTAGCAAGCGACTGCCTGCCTGTTTTTTTTTTTTTTTTTTTTTTCACAGCATCAGAAGACGGAAGCTTTATTTAGCTGCATCCGCTAGTCACTAAATACGAGGGGGGTGGGGGGGTTGGCAAGCCACCGGCCCCGCGGGTAAGTGTATGTGCGCCTAGCGCGAGTAAAAGACATCAACGGGTGAGTGAATAAAGACATCAAAGAGTGAGTGAAAAAGACATCAACGAATGTGCGAAAAATAAGGTGTCACTTTGAAAAAAGAGAATAATGTAGAGTAAAAAGTAATGAATATAATTAATTAGATAATAAATTGAAAAGTGTATGTACATATATACAGATTCCTGGATCACGTTATCTTGGTGGGCGACCCCTTCTTCTGACGTGAATCAGTAAGGGGTCGTCCAGCAAGGAGTCTTCATTAAAATTGGAAGGCGGAGTGACCGCATTCCAACTTTGGATGGTGGAGTCAATAATATCGTTATCGTCCTGTAAACTATGTTTTGGTCGTCGAAGTGTCAGTCGGTCATAAAGTCGTCTCTGTCCTAAGGTCATATTGGCGAGTTCATCACTAGATGCTAAAGGGATTTTGGGATTTGTACTGTAACTAATTAAATTATTAATAAGCGGGTTATTATGGTCAGGAATATTATTTACAAAGTTCTTTGTATGATCTTGCATGGTTTTAAAGACAGTAGGCATCCGGGCGTCATAATGGACTGATAAGCCTGCCTGTACTGAGAGCGGGCGGCTTATATAGCCGCCCGGACCGCTGTTGATGACGCGCCCTACGTCATGCTGCTCCCCGCGCGGCGCGCGTCCGTCGCCTCTGCTCTATGCGCCGCGGGCCGGTGGCTCCTGTGTCCAGTGTAGGCGCGTCATATACCCCTCTCTCCTCCGGAGATTTCGACCTGGGGAGAAATCACTGTAAATAAATGTGGTACTTAAAGTGGGAGAGCCGGGACGGTAGTCCAATCTGGAATAGGGATGATTTTTAATGGTCCCTTGTATTTTATACCCTTTATTAAAACAATAGGTTCTTTAACTATTCTCTATTATTGGAATCAATGTACTTGACCGACTGATCTAAAATTAATTTATCTATTTATTCTCAAACTGAGATCTATTTCCCCCTTTTTAATATTTTTTTCTGGACAGCTACGGGTATTACGGTTTTATTACGGCGGTTGCGTTGCGCACTCACACACACTCACACACACTCACACACACTCACACACACTCACACACCCTCACACACCCTCACACACACTCACACACCCTCACACACCCTCACACACACACATCCTCAAACACACTCACACACACTCACACACACTCACACACACTTACGCACACTCACAGACACTCACACACACTCACACACACTCACACACACTCACACACCCTCACACACACTCAAACACACACACACACACTCACACAAACTCACACACACTCACACACACTCACACACACTCACACACACTCACACACACTCACACACACTCACACACACTCACACACACTCACACACCCTCACACACCCTCACACACACTCACACACACTCACACACACTCACACACCCTCACACACCCTCACACACACTCACACACCCTCACACACCCTCACACACACACACACCCTCACACACACTCACACACACTCACACACACTCACACACACTTACGCACACTCACAGACACTCACACACACTCACACACACTCACACAAACTCACACAAACTCACAGAAACTCACACACTCACACACACTCACACACACACACACACACACACACACACACACACACACACACACACACACACTCACACACACTCACACACACTCGCACACACACACACACACACACGATCACACACGATCACACACACTCACACACACTCACACACACTCACACACACTCACACACACTCACACACACTCACACACACTCACACACACTCACACACACTCACACACACTCACACACACTCACACACCATCACACACCCTCACACACCCTCACACACTCACACACACTCACACACACACACACACTCACAGACACACACACACTCACAGACACACACACACTCACACACACTCACACACACTCACACACACTCACACACACACACACACACACTCACACACACTCACACACACACACACACACTCACACACACACACACACCCTCACAAACACACACACCCTCACACACACACACACACACACCCTCACACACCCTCACACACACTCACCCTCACACACCCTCACACACACTCACAAACACTCACACACACTCACACACACTCACACACACTCACACACACTCACACACCCTCACACACCCTCACACACACTCACCCTCACACACCCTCACACACACTCACACACACTCACACACACTCACACACACTCACACACACTCACACACACTCACACACACTCACACACACACACACACACACTCACGCACCCTCACGCACCCTCACACACCCTCACACACACTCACACACCCTCACACACACACACACAATCACACACCCTCACGCACCCTCACACACCCTCACACACACTCACACACCCTCACACACACACACACTCACACACCCTCACACACCCTCACACACACTCACACACACTCACACACACTCCACACCGGTGGCTCCTGTGTCCAGTGTAGGCGCGTCATATACCCCTCTCTCCTCCAGAGATTTCGACCTGGGGAGAAATCACTGTAAATAAATGTGGTACTTAAAGTGGGAGAGCCGGGACGGTAGTCCAATCTGGAATAGGGACGATTTTTAATGGTCCCTTGTATTTTATACCCTTTATTAAAACAATAGGTTCTTTAACTATTCTCTATTATTGGAATCAATGTACTTGACCGACTGATCTAAAATTAATTTATCTATTTATTCTCAAACTGAGATCTATTTCCCCCTTTTTAATATTTTTTCTGGACAGCTACGGGTATTACGGTTTTATTACGGCATATTTTTATATTTATCCGGTTTCCTAATAATTATTCTAGGTATTTATTACTATATAATATGTATATTTTTAATACATCCCTAATATATTACAATTTAATTATTTTTCTTATTTATATATTTACATTATCGGTTGCGTTGCGCACTCACACACACTCACACACACTCACACACACTCACACACACTCACACACACTCACACACCCTCACACACACTCACACACACACACACACCCTCACACACCCTCACACACACTCACACACACTCACACACACTCACACACCCTCACACACCCTCACACACACTCACACACACTCACACACACTCACACACACTCACACACACTCACACACACTCACACACACTCACACACACTCACACACACTCACACACACACACTCACACACCCTCACACACCCTCACACACACTCACACACACACACACACTCACAGACACTCACACACACTCACACACACTCACACAAACTCACACACACTCACACACACTCACACACACACACACACACTCACACACACTCACACACCCTCACACACCCTCACACACACACACCCTCACACACCCTCACACACACTCACACACACACACACACACTCACACACTCACACACACTCATACACACTCACAGACACTCACACACACTCACACACACTCACACAAACTCACACACCCTCACACACACTCACACACCCTCACACACCCTCACACACACTCACACACACTCACACACACTCACACACACTCACACACACTCACACACACACACACACTCACACACCCTCACACACACACACACACACACTCACACACCCTCACACACACTCACACACACTCACACACACTCACACACACTCACACACACTCCACACCGGTGGCTCCTGTGTCCAGTGTAGGCGCGTCATATACCCCTCTCTCCTCCGGAGATTTCGACCTGGGGAGAAATCACTGTAAATAAATGTGGTACTTAAAGTGGGAGAGCCGGGACGGTAGTCCAATCTGGAATAGGGACGATTTTTAATGGTCCCTTGTATTTTATACCCTTTATTAAAACAATAGGTTCTTTAACTATTCTCTATTATTGGAATCAATGTACTTGACCGACTGATCTAAAATTAATTTATCTATTTATTCTCAAACTGAGATCTATTTCCCCCTTTTTAATATTTTTTCTGGACAGCTACGGGTATTACGGTTTTATTACGGCATATTTTTATATTTATCCGGTTTCCTAATAATTATTCTAGGTATTTATTACTATATAATATGTATATTTTTAATACATCCCTAATATATTACAATTTAATTTTTTTTCTTATTTATATATTTACATTATCGGTTGCGTTGCACACTCACACACACTCACACACACTCACACACACTCACTCACACACACTCCACACCGGTGGCTCCTGTGTCCAGTGTAGGCGCGTCATATACCCCTCTCTCCTCCGGAGATTTCGACCTGGGGAGAAATCACTGTAAATAAATGTGGTACTTAAAGTGGGAGAGCCGGGACGGTAGTCCAATCTGGAATAGGGACGATTTTTAATGGTCCCTTGTATTTTATACCCTTTATTAAAACAATAGGTTCTTTAACTATTCTCTATTATTGGAATCAATGTACTTGACCGACTGATCTAAAATTAATTTATCTATTTATTCTCAAACTGAGATCTATTTCCCCCTTTTTAATATTTTTTCTGGACAGCTACGGGTATTACGGTTTTATTACGGCATATTTTTATATTTATCCGGTTTTCTAATAATTATTCTAGGTATTTATTACTATATAATATGTATATTTTTAATACATCCCTAATATATTACAATTTAATTTTTTTTCTTATTTATATATTTACATTATCGGTTGCGTTGCGCACTCACACACACTCACACACACTCACACACACTCACACACACTCACACACACTCACACACCCTCACACACACTCACACACACACACACTCACACACACTCACACACTCACACACACTCACATACACTCACAGACACTCACATACACTCACACACACTCACACACACTCACACACACTCACACAAACTCACACAAACTCACACAAACTCACACACACTCACACACACTCACACACACTCACACACACTCACACACACACACACACTCACACACACACACACACACACACACACACACACACACACTCACACACACTCACACACACTCACACACCCTCACACACCCTCACACACCCTCACACACACTCACACACACTCACACACACTCACACACACTCTTACACACACTCACACACACACACACTCACACACCCTCACACACCCTCACACACCCTCACACACACTCACACACACTCACACACACTCACACACACTCACACACACTCACACACACTCACACACACTCACAGACACTCACACACACTCACACACACTCACAGACACTCACACACACTCACACACACTCACACACACTCACACAAACTCACACACACTCACACACCCTCACACACACTCACACACACACACACACACACACACACTCACACACACTCACTCACACTCACACACACTCACACACACTCACACACACTCACACACACTCACACACACTCACACACACACTCACACACACACACACACTCACACACCCTCACACACCCTCACACACACTCACACACACTCACACACACTCACACACACTCACACACACTCACACACACTCACACACACTCACACACACTCACACACACACACACACACACTCACACACTCACACACACTCACACCCTCACACACCCTCACACACCCTCACACACACTCACACACTCACACACCCTCACACACCCTCACACACACTCACACACCCTCACACACCTTCACACACCCTCACACACCCTCACACACACACACACAAACTCACACACACTCACACACACTCACACACACTCACACACACACACACACACTCACACACACACACACACTCACACACACTCACACACCCTCACACACCCTCACACACCCTCACACACCCTCACACACACTCACACACACTCACACACACTCACACACACTCACACACACTCACACACACACACACACTCACACACTCACACACACTCACACACACACACACACACTTAGTTTACCTAACTAATTTTTGTTTTCCATTTGAAAGGTTTCGCCAAATTTTCATTTGTTCGATTACCATTTTTCCCACTGTTCATTTGTGATGTGGGGTTTAGCCACAATCGCATATCCTTCGGCCGTCTAGTCTAGACTTTGGAAGGTTCCCTGAACTAGCTCAGTGGGGATAGTGTTAGGGTGAGGTGAGCAAATAACAACAAGCGTTTAATACTTAATTAATCGGGCTTTTATGCCGTTTATTTATAATAAAACTTAACTAGCAATCCTATCGTAATAACTTAGTGTTCTACAGGCACGCGGGCCTCTATATTAAAACCTAACTGATGACCTAACGTGATCTACAGGCGCACGGGCCTCTACTTGATTGACGCCGGGTTCCCGAAGGAACGGATTAACCGGTATTGGTACTTTACGGAGGGGGACGAGTCCAACCACAGGGCTAATGCGTGATCCACACCGCTCACGTGAGTTAGACTCCAGGATCTAGGTCAGAGCTAGCGCGTAGGGTGAAACACACCGCTCTTGTCCCTAGAGAGGATACCCGTCTAGAGCTGATAATGCGTCGTGCCGCACCGCTCCTAGTCCAGGCCGGCGGACTCCCGTGTGCTACAAAGCGCGTAGAAAACACGCCGCACCCACCGGGAGGGGAAGACACTTGCTACAGCTCGACAGTTCGAGGCCACCGGGAAGGCCCGCGCTGTCCGAACGTTAGCAAGCGACTGCCTGCCTGTTTTTTTTTTTTTTTTTTTTTCACAGCATCAGAAGACGGAAGCTTTATTTAGCTGCATCCGCTAGTCACTAAATACGGGGGGGGGGGGGGGGCTGGTTGGCAAGCCACCGGCCCCGCGGGTAAGTGTTTGTGCGCCTAGCGCGAGTAAAAGACATCAACGGGTGAGTGAAAAAAGACATCAAAGAGTGAGTGAAAAAGACATCAACGAATGTGCGAAAAATAAGGTGTCACTTTGAAAAAAGAGAATAATGTAGAGTAAAAAGTAATGAATATAATTAATTAGATAATAAATTGAAAAGTGTATGTACATATATACAGATTCCTGGATCACGTTATCTTGGTGGGCGACCCCTTCTTCTGACGTGAATCAGTAAGGGTTCGTCCAGCAAGGAGTCTTCATTAAAATTGGAAGGCGGAGTGACCGCATTCCAACTTTGGATGGTGGAGTCAATAATATCGTTATCGTCCTGTAAACTATGTTTTGGTCGTCGAAGTGTCAGTCGGTCATAAAGTCGTCTCTGTCCTAAGGTCATATTGGCGAGTTCATCACTAGATGCTAAAGGGATTTTGGGATTTGTACTGTAACTAATTAAATTATTAATAAGCGGGTTATTATGGTCAGGAATATTATTTACAAAGTTCTTTGTATGATCTTGCATGGTTTTAAAGACAGTAGGCATCCGGGCGTCATAATGGACTGATAAGCCTGCCTGTACTGAGAGCGGGCGGCTTATATAGCCGCCCGGACCGCTGTTGATGACGCGCCCTACGTCATGCTGCTCCCCGCGCGGCGCGCGTCCGTCGCCTCTGCTCTATGCGCCGCGGGCCGGTGGCTCCTGTGTCCAGTGTAGGCGCGTCATATACCCCTCTCTCCTCCGGAGATTTCGACCTGGGGAGAAATCACTGTAAATAAATGTGGTACTTAAAGTGGGAGAGCCGGGACGGTAGTCCAATCTGGAATAGGGACGATTTTTAATGGTCCCTTGTATTTTATACCCTTTATTAAAACAATAGGTTCTTTAACTATTCTCTATTATTGGAATCAATGTACTTGACCGACTGATCTAAAATTAATTTATCTATTTATTCTCAAACTGAGATCTATTTCCCCCTTTTTAATATTTTTTTCTGGACAGCTACGGGTATTACGGTTTTATTACGGCGGTTGCGTTGCGCACTCACACACACTCACACACACTCACACACACTCACACACACTCACACACACACACACTCACACACCCTCACACACCCTCACACACACTTACACACACTCACACACCCTCACACACCCTCACACACACTCACACACCCTCACACACCCTCACACACACTCACACACCCTCACACACACTCAAACACACTCACACACACTCACACAAACTCACACACACTCACACACACTCACACACACTCACACACACTCACACACACTCACACACACTCACACACACTCACACACCCTCACACACCCTCACACACACACACACACACACCCTCACACACCCTCACACACCCTCACACACACTCACACACACTCACACACACTCACACACCCTCACACACCCTCACACACACTCACACACCCTCACACACCCTCACACACACACACACCCTCACACACACTCACACACACTCACACACACTCACACACACTCACACACACTCACACACACTCACACACCCTCACACACCCTCACACACACTCACACACACTCACACACACTCACACACACACACACACACTCACACACACTCACACACACTCACACACTCACACACACTCACACACACACACACTTAGTTTACCTAACTAATTTTTGTTTTCCATTTGAAAGGTTTCGCCAAATTTTCATTTGTTCGATTACCATTTTTTTCCACTGTTCATTTGTGATGTGGGGTTTAGCCACAATCGCATATCCTTCGGCCGTCTAGTCTAGACTTTGGAAGGTTCCCTGAACTAGCTCAGTGGGGATAGTGTTAGGGTGAGGTGAGCAAATAACAACAAGCGTTTAATACTTAATTAATCGGGCTTTTATGCCGTTTATTTATAATAAAACTTAACTAGCAATCCTATCGTAATAACTTAGTGTTCTACAGGCACGCGGGCCTCTATATTAAAACCTAACTGATGACCTAACGTGATCTACAGGCGCACGGGCCTCTACTTGATTGACGCCGGGTTCCCGAAGGAACGGATTAACCGGTATTGGTACTTTACGGAGGGGGACGAGTCCAACCACAGGGCTAATGCGTGATCCACACCGCTCACGTGAGTTAGACTCCAGGATCTAGGTCAGAGCTAGCGCGTAGGGTGAAACACACCGCTCTTGTCCCTAGAGAGGATACCCGTCTAGAGCTGATAATGCGTCGTGCCGCACCGCTCCTAGTCCAGGCCGGCGGACTCCCGTGTGCTACAAAGCGCGTAGAAAACACGCCGCACCCACCGGGAGGGGAAGACACTTGCTACAGCTCGACAGTTCGAGGCCACCGGGAAGGCCCGCGCTGTCCGAACGTTAGCAAGCGACTGCCTGCCTGTTTTTTTTTTTTTTTTTTTTTTCACAGCATCAGAAGACGGAAGCTTTATTTAGCTGCATCCGCTAGTCACTAAATACGAGGGGGGTGGGGGGGTTGGCAAGCCACCGGCCCCGCGGGTAAGTGTATGTGCGCCTAGCGCGAGTAAAAGACATCAACGGGTGAGTGAATAAAGACATCAAAGAGTGAGTGAAAAAGACATCAACGAATGTGCGAAAAATAAGGTGTCACTTTGAAAAAAGAGAATAATGTAGAGTAAAAAGTAATGAATATAATTAATTAGATAATAAATTGAAAAGTGTATGTACATATATACAGATTCCTGGATCACGTTATCTTGGTGGGCGACCCCTTCTTCTGACGTGAATCAGTAAGGGGTCGTCCAGCAAGGAGTCTTCATTAAAATTGGAAGGCGGAGTGACCGCATTCCAACTTTGGATGGTGGAGTCAATAATATCGTTATCGTCCTGTAAACTATGTTTTGGTCGTCGAAGTGTCAGTCGGTCATAAAGTCGTCTCTGTCCTAAGGTCATATTGGCGAGTTCATCACTAGATGCTAAAGGGATTTTGGGATTTGTACTGTAACTAATTAAATTATTAATAAGCGGGTTATTATGGTCAGGAATATTATTTACAAAGTTCTTTGTATGATCTTGCATGGTTTTAAAGACAGTAGGCATCCGGGCGTCATAATGGACTGATAAGCCTGCCTGTACTGAGAGCGGGCGGCTTATATAGCCGCCCGGACCGCTGTTGATGACGCGCCCTACGTCATGCTGCTCCCCGCGCGGCGCGCGTCCGTCGCCTCTGCTCTATGCGCCGCGGGCCGGTGGCTCCTGTGTCCAGTGTAGGCGCGTCATATACCCCTCTCTCCTCCGGAGATTTCGACCTGGGGAGAAATCACTGTAAATAAATGTGGTACTTAAAGTGGGAGAGCCGGGACGGTAGTCCAATCTGGAATAGGGACGATTTTTAATGGTCCCTTGTATTTTATACCCTTTATTAAAACAATAGGTTCTTTAACTATTCTCTATTATTGGAATCAATGTACTTGACCGACTGATCTAAAATTAATTTATCTATTTATTCTCAAACTGAGATCTATTTCCCCCTTTTTAATATTTTTTTCTGGACAGCTACGGGTATTACGGTTTTATTACGGCGGTTGCGTTGCGCACTCACACACACACACACACTCACACACACACACACACACACACACACTCACACACACTCACACACCCTCACACACACACACACACTCACACACCCTCACACACCCTCACACACACTCACACACCCTCACACACCCTCACACACACTCACACACCCTCACACACACTCAAACACACTCACACACACTCACACAAACTCACACACACACACACACTCACACACACTCACACACACTCACACACACTCACACACACTCACACACACTCACACACCCTCACACACCCTCACACACACACACACACACACACACACACACACACACACACACTCACACACACTCACACACCCTCACACACACACACACACTCACACACCCTCACACACCCTCACACACACACACACCCTCACACACCCTCACACACACTCACACACCCTCACACACAC